>NQII01010230.1:14126-37854 GCA_002778355.1 Clitarchus hookeri | reverse complement strand
CGGTATGTGGTGCTTTCAGTACGTCGGCGGCCGCGTAGCACTGCTACATATTTACGCCAGGATCTTCGAAGGGCCACCGGAGTGAATGTGTCGGGGCAGACTGTGAGAAATCGGCTGCACGACACGGGACTACTAGCAGGTAGGCCGTTGCCAAAGGCTCCTCTTCAACCTTACCATAGGGCAGCTTGCGCGAGGTGGGCAACAACACATCGCCAGTGGCATCCGGACCAGTGGAAGCGTACACTCTTTGCTGATGAGGTCACAGTAAGCTTGCACCCATACAACATGCGTATCAGAGTCTGGACACGATCAGGTGAGCAAAGTAATGGGCCCTTAATTCAGGAGCGTCGTTACCTACAAGGGAGTTCTGTCATGTTTTGGGGTGAGATCATGTTTGGTCGATGTACGCCGCTCATTCCTATTCAGGGTTACATGACTGGTCTGGCTGAGACATCCTCCAACCTGTAGGTATAGGTTTCGCTGCTACAGTGGGTGAGGGCTTCACACTATTCCCCATCGAGCCAGAGTAGTCAATCAGTTCTTTGCGACGCATGGCGTACAGCGAATGGAGTGCCCGGCATATTCGGCGGACATGGACTGTGTGGGACTTGCCTGGAGTTAACTGGAGAAATCAATTGCCAACCGACCTACCCCTCCTGCGAACATTCAGCAACTGACGGATGCTTCAATTCAAGAGTAGGATACTCTGCCCCAAGACAAACTGGATTGTTTGGTCCTGAGTATGCCTCGTCGTGTGCAAGCCTGCCTCCGGGCCCAAGGTGTTTATATATGGTACTGATACGCCACTAACAGAACGGGATGTGTGTGTTCCAAATCCCCCCTTCCCTTCTCTGTGCTTATGTTGCCATTCTGATGCTTATGATAAGCGGACCGCTTTGTGGTGGTCTTTTTTATGTAACCTTCTTAAGGTATCATGTACCTTCATACACACAGCACAATGAAATTTAAACGAATCCAGCATATGCAAACCTTTTTTTTCAGCTTTGTAATATACTTCTATATTAGCCACCCATTGTGACTTACAAATAACATTTTAATCCGATAAACTTAAAGGAACTAACTTGCCAGAGATCTCACATATTTGTTAGAAATGTACTTATCATGCACTAAGGGGGCTGGTTATCTGGAAAGCTTACAGGTACAAATTACCTTTTTCTTTTCTTACGTGCGTTTGTAAACCACAAATAAACTTTGCTTACACTGCATACATTAACATAATACAGGGTGTCCCCAAATATGTGGAAAGTAATCAGGATAGGATAATACACGCCAAAAATCACAAATTTTCACTGAACATATGTCCTAATGTCGACAGTTTCTGAGTTGCAGGCCTTCCAACATCGTACCACGCGTATTAGTAATAGTTACGGCCAGTGACTTTTCAAGGAAAAATCTGAGCACAGAGTAGACTTCAATACTATAAACACACCTCAGCTTGTGTTATACCTCAATTGGCTGCTGGTGCCGTGTCCGTCTTTGACCAAATCACTCAGGAATAAGTAGCTACGGCACTGAACCTTAGTGATTCGTGCACAAACGGTTAACACGGGCCAGAACATTGTTTAACCAATCAAAGAAGTTGGATGGCCCTACAGTGCTTTGGAGTGTATCTTGTCTCGAAATCTTTTCGCGAAATATCACTCACTGCCCCTAGTAATAGTCCATCTTTTACGAAGTGTGCCTGTTAATGTGATTAGCTGGAATGGTGTGAGTGTTCGTACCTGTCCCATTTCACTGTTGACAGTCGACTCACTTCTAATGCCATGAGCTTAGACCCCGCTAGTTCAGTGTTGCTCTGCACAAGATATAGTATGCATGGAGGCTTAAAGCAATCGTGAACTAGTGGACATTTAAGCATTTCTTGTAAGAGCGGCTGGTACAGGAACAAGGCTACAGCTACTCGAACTGGAAAGTGTCAGGAAGACTATTATGGTTGTACAGAACAACATTGAAATGTCTGAATCTCGGAAAATATTGATTTTGGGGGATAGGTTCACAGGGACATTGTGTGTGGTTTTAGGGTGTACTATCCACACCCCGATTATTTCCCACATTTTTCGGAATATTCTGTCTATCATATATTTAGGATGAAACTATTTATTTCCAACAAAAAGTGTTTTAATGACAAATGCAAGAAAATGATCATATTTTAATTAGTCCTTAAATACCCAGCACAATATAATATAGAAAATAAGTACCAAATTAAATTTTACCTTTAAAAGACATCTGATAAATTGATATTATGTAGTATTACTTAAAATACGGCTATGTTGTTTGGAATACAGTTTATCGTGCAAGAGGCCCTGTGTTTAAATTCAAGATGAAGCGTAGATGAGTGTGTCACATAAGGGTTTTGCTCCGTTCTCGATTTTATGAAATAACAATATCTCTTATAATAATAAATAGTGTACTGAGGATAGTTGTATCGTTTTATTGCCCGTCGACTAAATGGCTATGAGAGAATAAGCTTCGAAGCAAGACGAAACATTTCTAAGCACAAGACCAGCTCATATTTCAACCATGAACCAACTACAATAAAACAGACTTAGATTAATTCCCTCCTTTCCACCATAGATTGAAACGTAGCGAAGTTTCTGTTCTTCTCTGCATGATTATCATCCCACTTTCCTTACAGTTCAGACTTCTCGCTTGCGGCACGCAAACTGTGAGAATTTTTTTCCTGGAAATTGAATTATCACTTTCTTGAGTGCACTTGTCTGTCACAATAAATTTGCATTATCACATATGAATGATATTATTTAACGTATTCTGAATGCAATAATAAATTACACGTTATCTTAAGATCATTCGTTGCCTGAATGTTTATCAGAGTGGCGAAAGGAGCTGTTAGCTGACCTCTCGATAATACACTGAAGAGCTAAAAAAACTGGCACACCTGCCTAATATCGCGTAGGGCATCCGCGAGTACGCAGAAGTACCATAAGACTACGTGGCGTGGACTCGACTAATGTCTGAAGGTATAAAGGAGGCAATTCACACCATGAATCCTGCAGGGCAGTCACAAATCCACAGGAGTGCGAGGCGGTGGAGATCTCTTATGAACAGAACATTGCAAGGCATCCCAGATATGCTCAATAATTTTAATGTCTGGTGATTTAGGTGGCCAATGGAAGTGTCTAAAGTCAGAAGAGTGTTCCTGGAGCCACTCGGTAGAAACTCTCGACGTGTGGGGAGTCTCATTGTCCTGCTGGAATTGTCCACGTCCGTCGGAATGCAAAATGGACATGAATGCGTGCAGGTGATCGGACAGGATGTTTACGTATCTGTCACCTGTCAGAGTCGTATCTAGACGTATCAGGGGTCCCATTTCACGCCAACTGCACACGCCCCATACCATGACAGAGCCTCCACCAGCTTGAACAATACCCTGTTGACATGTAGGGTCCATGGATTCATGAGGATGTCTCCATACCCGTACACATCCATCCGCCCGATGCAATTGGAAACGAGACTCGTCAGACCAGGCAATGTATTTCCATTCATCAACAGTCCAATGGCGATGTTGACGGGCTCAGGTGAGGCGTAAAGCTTTGTGTCGTGCAGTCAACAACGGTACGCGAGTGGGCGTTCGGCTCCGAAAGCCCATATCAATTAAGGTCCGTTGAATAGTTCGCACGCTGGCACTTGTTGATGCCCCAGCATTGAAATTTGCGCCAATTTGAGAAAGGGTTGCACGTCTGTCACGTTTAATGATTCTCGTCAGTCGTCGTCTGTCCCGTTCGTTCACGATTTTTTTCCGGCCGCAGCGATGTCGAAGATTTGATGTTTTACCAGATTCCCGATATTCACAGCACACTCGTGAAATGGTCTTACGCGAAAATCCTAATTGTATCGCTACCTCGGAAATGCTATGTCCCATCTCTCGTGCGCCGACTATAACACCACGTTCAAACTCACTTAAATCTTTATAACCTGCCATTGTAGCAGCAGTAACCGATCTAGCAACTTTTCCAGACGCTTGTTGTGTTATATAGGCGATGCCGACCGCCTCGCGTTACTCTAATTGGTTCCACACCCCTGTTATTTGCATACTCACGCCTATACCAGTTTCTTTGGCTCTGCAGTGTATGAAGAGTGGGGATGAATTGGACCAACAGACTTTGTGATGTGATTCCCCACACAAAAATTAAGGAAGTTTTACATATAATTTTATTCTAAAATGTAAATTAAAGGAGAAATGAAATTTTGAAGGTATATATTAAAAATTGTGATACTGATAAACGTTGGAATGTGTTTCAGTTAGAAGAGGAAAGTTTTTAAGTAATATCGTGTTGATATAATAGGCAAAGCCGCCTCCTTTTTAGTTCGTAAAATAAGCCTGCATCGTATATATAAAAGAGATTGCCAGATTACTATAGCAAAAAAATAGTTCAAACTATCAACAAAATTTCTAAATTTCATTAAGGCTGTCTTAGTGCAATATTTTCAGGCCGGAGTTTTCAAGCATCAATTAATTATTCTGAAGTGGGTAGGTAACACGTCTAGCATTAGCTCTGTATGCTTTGCGGTCCAGTGAACTTACAAGGACTGATTCAGAATCATGGCAACAATTGTTTATCTCTCGAAAATGATCCAACACAGGAAATGTGCGATTTACAGTTAAAAGTGTAAGACAAGTACGTTTTAAAGGTGACACCACGTAGGGTATGGATGCTGTAATGTCCGGCAAGGAACAAAGGCTAACATGGCTGCTTGAAATCACAGTTTAATTGATTTATTCTCGTACATTCTGTATACACACATTTGAAGGAGTACGTATCGTACGTCTACAAGCTGTTCAACATCCTTTAAAGCAGTCTCCGAACTTTTCCACGGTTCGTCAATGGCGTGCTACCCCACGTCGAACTGCTGTTACAGTCAGACGGGATAGGAATGCATCCATCCGGCCGTGAGCACGTTCCCTACGTCAGTTGTGGGATGACAGTGGTGCGAAATGGACGTAACCAAAGTCTAACAGCGTGCGTACATCAAGATAGCCGTACGCCGCGGATGCAATGCACGCGAATGTTATGCACAGCTACGGGAAGCATTGGTGATCACGCTATACCCTATAGTACAGTGGCAAGGTGTGTAGGCGCCTTCAGACAGGGAAGAGTGTCAACAGCTGACCTACCTCGCAGTGGACGTGCTGTGTCAGCTGACCACGACGTACGAGTAGCTGTGGTCGACCAGTGCCTAATGGACGACACTCGCTAGACTGTTGTGGAATTAGCCCCTCACACAGGTATTCCCGCGTCGCCAGTGCGCCAAATCCTACAACGGGACTTAATGTACGGAAGATATGTGCCAAGTGGATGCCACATCACTTAACTGAGTTAAAGAAGTCGACTCGTTATGAGACATGTTGTATCAATTTGGAACGCTTTCACCGTGAAGGTAACGGCATACTGAACCGCATTATTGTAATTGAGGAAACATGGGCATGAGCATACGAACTCGAACTGAAGCGACACTCCATTGAATGGCGTCATCCTGGATCACCATGGAGACACAAGGTGCGACCAAATCTGTCAACCACAGAACTGATGATCGTATTGACATATGACACTAGAGGTGTTTTAGTGTGTCATCCAGTTCGTGAAGGCTCTACTGTAAATGCACAGTACTACCTGTTATTTATGTGGTACAATTTTCGTTGTGCAGTTCGGGAGAAACATTCTGAACTGTTGGGCAACGCTATAGTCGTACACGACAACGCTAGACCTCATACAGCAGTTAGCGTTACACGTTGCTTAGAGCGTTGGAGATGGGGGAGGTGTTGCCACATCCTCCCTATTCACCTGATCTTAGTCCACCGTGACTATGATCTTATTTCCAAAGTGAAGAGCCCATTGCGTGGTAAACGCTTTGCCAACAAACAAGACATCGTCACAGCATTTCGGCGAGAGGTGGCGCACATTGACGGATCTCATGCATCCGATGGTATTTCCCGTCTGCCTCATCGCTGGCATAGAACCATGGACAACCTCTGAGACTACTTTGAAGGATGTTAATAAGCTCGTACATGTACGATATGTGCCCGTTCAAATGAGTCTATACAGGTTGTGCGAGAATAAATCAATTAAACGGTGATTTCAAGCAGCCATATTTGTCTTTGTTCCTTGCAGGACATTCCTGCATCAATGCCCCATGTAATGTCTAGCCTTTAAAACCTACTTGTCGTACACTTTGAACTGTACATAGTACATTACCTGTGTTGTATCATTATCGGGAGATAAACAATATTTGCCATGAATTCTAAATCAGCCCTCGTACATGCATGCATGCATGAATGCATACATACGTACATACATACATGCATGTATACATACATAAATTCATTCATGCATATATACATGCACATAAATATACAAACATACATACAAACATGTATTTATATATATGAAAACATTTATACATACATGTAAACATACATATAAACATACATATAAACATTAACTTACACACAAACCTACAATACACATTCACACGACTTTATACAGACTGCCTACACAAACGTTTGTCCCCCCATCTTTCGTCGTCTGTCATGCTCGTTTCTTTCCGAACTTAAACTCATGAACAGACTGTTCCAGGCTGTTACAAAATATATTTTTCTTTCAGAAGGCTGTTCATGGCCAAAGCATAATACTTGTTTTGAATCTGTGAATTTAATAATTGTACTCGTGAATGTGACCTTGTTTAAATTTATTTTTTACACATTTAGAAACACGTATAATTAAAATATGAGCGATTGTTTCAGTCACAACAATTCGGCATGACACATCATAACCGACATACCACTGCATTACCGCATGGCTTTGTGCCCTGCTTGGGAAGACGGACGTGACAACAGTAATTCCGCTTTGTTTACGTAAATTTCAAATTAAATGCGTTTTTATCAGGGTGTTTGAACCTGGAGAGGGTGTCCGACCGTATGAGCGAAGACAGCAGTGCGCGACTCTGAGAGAACCTTCGTTACATTCCCGTTTGCTTNCGAGGGTGTCCGACCGTATGAGCGAAGACAGCAGTGCGCGACTCTGAGAGAACCTTCGTTACATTCCCGTTTGCTTACTCGCGTGAGCACTCGCCATATGGCAGCGAGTCGAATGCCGGGCTCTATCACGTCACGCACGGAACACACGCGAATGCGTTCGCACGATGCGCGTTATCGCGCCGTCAGAGATACATCCACATGGATGTCGGTGCGATCGAAAGATAACATGAACACTCCCACGAGGNGCGTTATCGCGCCGTCAGAGATACATCCACATGGATGTCGGTGCGATCGAAAGATAACATGAACACTCCCACGAGGTGCCGTAGGATAGCGCAATAACGTGGTCCGTTGTGGTTTGAATTCTCGTCCACCGAGAAAAAGGTTTCTTTGACCAAACAAACTGTGTTTGGCACAACGAAATTAATTGTTTGTATAGGGGCAATGGAATATCTTGTTATTGAAACGAAATTATTTAGTGGTTCTTATTTGGTTGCCCGAAACAAATATTTGGTTTGTGCAACTAAAGATGTGTTTGGCTTTACGTACGTTAATCAGTTTCTGTAAATTCAGAAAAATTGGGAGCCCTGCCGAGGTTCGAACATAAATCGTCAATAATTCGTGGATCACATTTTTTTAGCTTTCTTTGAACGACACACTCGTTCCATCATTTGTTTTTTTCACGTACACAGTTTAAAAATATAATAATCACCAAACAAAAGTGTTAAGGTAGCGGGAATTGTTACAAGGCCTTGACGACCATAGAATACACGCGACTATAGAATATTTGACAAGAAATCAGAAAGTCAATTAGCGCACTAGTTAAGATGAAATTTTCATCAGCTGTAGAGACCTGAAAATTTAACAAATGCTATAAATGCGAATTTTCATATTAAAAACGAAAAATTACAATTTTTGAGAATTCCAGCTGTAATTCACGAATTGNTGCTATAAATGCGAATTTTCATATTAAAAACGAAAAATTACAATTTTTGAGAATTCCAGCTGTAATTCACGAATTGTTCAAAATCGTGTAGTATTTTCGCGAATTATTGTTTTGTCACATAGTTGCTTCTTACGACGTATTTTGTGTGTTTTGCATATTTGAATACGAATACATGCAGAGTTGGTCAGTAGATTTCTTAGATTTATCACCATAAACGAAAACATGTTTTACTTTCCGTAACGAGTGTTTTCGGTCATAAATAACATGACCGCAAGTGATGATGCGTCACTTTGAGTTAACATTCTAGTTAGTCCACGGCCCTGCAAAAGTTTATTTGCTCACTAGGAAATCCCGCCGTTCGTTGTAGTGTTCAAGTCTACCAAGCCCCACGTTATCTATGCAATTCGTGCCAACTAGCTCGCTGAGTTTGTTTACAGTCGTAGCATCTAAACGTTTTATCCAACAATTATTTATTTTTTNTTCGTGCCAACTAGCTCGCTGAGTTTGTTTACAGTCGTAGCATCTAAACGTTTTATCCAACAATTATTTATTTTTTACAAAGCAGCGTGGTGGTAAAAAATTGTGTTTTTATGCATTTATTTATGTAGAATATGTTTGTAAATTGAATTATCAGGTTTTTTTAATCTTGTATTCTTCTAGCTAAATGAATTTTTATCATACATATTCTCTGAAAATATTTGCGGTAAAAAAATGACACGTTTTGAACAAACGGAAGTTTTGTTAGCCGGCCTAACAAAAAAATCTGTTGTTGAATGTTCTGATAGTTAAGAACATAAAAGTAGATTTCTCTATTTTTTTTCTGTTCGTACAAGGCACTTATATATGCAAACATATATATAAATATATATATATATTTTAAACAGCGTTTTTATAATTTTGTATAAATTGTTTACATTAGTCTCTTCATGAAACAGTATGCTGGCCTTGCCAGTGCATTGTGACTGTTGTTCCAGGTGTCAGGCTGAATACAAAATCTTAAGTAAGAAAATGTGAAATGGTTTTCAATGTTGTCTGTTGATAAAGGAAACTAGCGTTTTGTTTTTGTCTTAAAAACGTGGTTGTATTTTCTTATAAAGTGGACATGAAAAAATTAAGTAATTCTCATGCAGGAACCGGCATTTTTGTATCAAGAAAATAACAGCTATTTTTGATAACAATAACACATTTTTCGAAATAATAACCCATATTTATGAAAAAAATAACACCTACATTTTCAGGTCTCTACCTATGCCTGTAAAACCAATACGGCCGTCACTGATCTGCCCTCGAAAACAACCCCCCAAATCCTTGCGATGGATTTAAAAGTGCCTTTCGGTGGGTGATTTTTGCAACGGAATGTTTTGAGAGATAAAGGGGAATTTTGAGGGGGGGAAAGGGAACGTTTTATGGGAAATGGCCGCCAGGGACATGAATGACAGAGCATGAACAGCTCCGACGCCCCACGCCCTTGTTCCCAACTCCCCATTTTTTTACTACTGTTAAGCTTTGTTTGCTTGAAGCGGAGAAATAGTCTGAAAGTAGAACTTTACACGAGGTTAAGAAAAGTTGGAAGTAACCGTGAATGAACTATATACATTTTAACGTTCTTGCTATATGTCTATGGTTAATCGAGGGAGACCTACATACTTAATCCAATGGGACATCGAGACACACACTCAGCTACGACGTCAATAAATTGAAAATCTATCCATCAAGTTGCATAGGTAGCAGGCAAGCAAAAGCAGCATTGCTAATTTTGTTACTGTTTTGTGGAGAAATTTCGGCCTAAGATCCCCGA
Source organism: Clitarchus hookeri (assembly GCA_002778355.1). Classification (NCBI taxonomy): domain Eukaryota; kingdom Metazoa; phylum Arthropoda; class Insecta; order Phasmatodea; family Phasmatidae; genus Clitarchus; species Clitarchus hookeri. The sequence goes on along the minus strand of NQII01010230.1, from coordinate 28,095 downwards.
GAAAAACTCGCTGACCAGCGGAATTGTCCTGCACGATTCCCACGTGCGAAAACCCGGAAGCACCCCTGCCTGGAATCAGACCCGGTTCGCCTATGTGGGAAGAGAGTAATCTGGCTACTACACGATGGTGACCCCCTTATTTCAATATGAATTATTTAATTTTGGTAAATGAGTTAGTTTTTTTTTTTTGTGCATCCCAAATACGTACACTAAAACTACGATTTTAACAGCTCAACACGTGAAAAAAAATGGCGTCTAAAATGTTATTTTTATGAAAGGAAATAGTATTCGTAAGTAATGTTTACAAGTTGAGCAGCAGTTCGCACATGTATAAAACAATAAATTTTTCTTTGAATAGCACTCTTCATACTTTCAAATAAAATCCTTTGAAATGCCTATTTTCGAGTAGACTATGCGTAACTCCTTAAGAAGGGGAGGCGGCAGTGTTGTAGTGATCTGACTACTCGCCCTACCTTGACGAACCGGGTTCAATTCCCAGCAGGGGTCACGCGGATTTTCGCATATGGAAAACATGGCGGACGCTGCCGTTGAAAGGCGAGTTTTCTTGGGGTACTCCAGATTCCCCCGCCATTGCGTTCTGCCGTCGCTACATCTTCATTTCATTTAACCTTCTCAGACAATCAATAACTCTCTGTTAAGCGCCGTCGATTAAAGTCACCCTACCTCAACATACATAATAATGACGTTAAAAGTCGTATTGGTTTATGTACATAATTTTCAATACGGGATTTCTTCGCTGTGGTTTTTCTCTGAGTTCATAATGATATTTTATGTTAACTATTTTATATCCACTTTATTTTACGGTTTCAGGTTTCGCAAAGAGAAATTTGTATGATGCGTGCTGTACTTAAGACTAAAATACTACGGCCAGAAAACTGTGGGCTGTATGTTCGGTTACAGTTTTATGAACCAATTATAATCCAGACCAGTAAGAATGTTTACGAATCATTTACCCACAGGTAAGATCATTGGTGATTGAGCTCACAGTGTGCGGTACAAACCAAAAAAATAGCTGCACTTGCGTAATGTACACGATTGTGTAAGCTGGGCTGGAACGGGTTAAGGGAACTACACCAGTGCGTGCTTGAACTGGGGCTGGTGAACCACGTGGGGGAACCCACCCCAAGCGCTCTCGACCGGTATCGAACACACCATCTCCCGAATGCATATGAGGCATTCTGCCGCACGATCGAAGGCGTCCTTGAGCAATGCAAACGCTTCCAGCCACTGTTTGCTAGCGTCCCTTCTCACTCCCCCCAAACCCCCTTTGACCACCAGGGAATTGCCGTATCTGATTGGTGGGTTACCTCACTTCCACTTCGCTATAGTCCATTCATAGCTACTTCCAAATTTTTTGAAGCCCTGCTAGAATTCTACTTCCAAGGTATTCCTCCGCCCCAGGCAAACAAAATCTTTATAAGATTTAGAAAATTGAACCAAAAGGGACAACGTACTGCATTCGTGCGCACTCAGTTTGATAGCGTTTTGCATAAAAACTATTTCTTGAAAGGCGTTACCGACACTTAAATTTTCCTGTTTATTTATAGTTATTATCAATTAAATATTATAATCTATAGATAACAAATAATTAAACGTACAATTTTATAAAAATAAAATACTTTTATGTTAGCAGAAAAAATAAAACGCTTGCTATACATGACATATTCAGGTAACAACCAAATACGTCATACACGGTGTGATATTCCAAAGGCTCTATTCAAAATAGCGTGACACTACTGCGAATAAACTATATAAAGTATTATTACTGTAATGATTAGCGAAATGAAACACTGCGTACCGCGATTCAATGGCGACTGAACGTTCATAGCTTTATTACAAAAGGCATAGAGAAAACAATAGGATGGCACTAGTTGTTACAGTTTTGATACAAATCATAACATTTACCTCCCCGAGGAGAGACCTTTCATTGACTCCTGTACCTCAACTGCAACTGACCGAAGTCCTCTGCAGTCGATGACGTGACTTTCTGATAAATGGTTAGCACGTTTCATTGTTGGCCAGTCACGAATATCTCTTTTATTGGGCCTACCAGGGCGAGGTATGGGTCCAGTGCTTTCATTGCGTTTTTCGCTTGGCATTTCTTAACTAGTCTGAGGCACGTTTAACTACTGAGAAATTTTTCTGGCCGAATGCTAGAATCTACGGGTCTCTATAATCATGCCCGTTTCGAACGCATGCAACTCTCTCCGTTGACTCATTATGNGCGTACCGCGATTCAATGGCGACTGAACGTTCATAGCTTTATTACAAAAGGCATAGAGAAAACAATAGGATGGCACAGAGAAAACAATAGGTGGCACTAGTTGTTACAGTTTTGATACAAATCATAACATTTACCTCCCCGAGGAGAGACCTTTCATTGACTCCTGTACCTGAACTGCAACTGACCGAAGTCCTCTGCAGTCGATGACGTGACTTTCTGATAAATGGTTAGCACGTTTCATTGTTGGCCAGTCACGAATATCTCTTTTATTGGGCCTACCAGGGCGAGGTATGGGTCCAGTGCTTTCATTGCGTTTTTCGCTTGACATTTCTTAACTAGTCTGAGGCACGTTTAACTACTGAGAAATTTTTCTGGCTGAATGCTAGAATCTACGGGTCTCTATAATCATGCCCGTTTCGAACGCATGCAACTCTCTCCGTTGACTCATTATGNCGAATGCTAGAATCTACGGGTCTCTATAATCATGCCCGTTTCGAACGCATGCAACTCTCTCCGTTGACTCATTATGGCATTTCTTGGTGTTCAAGTGCCAAGTCCCATTGCTTATAACGTCGTCCTGGACGAGTTTACTAGGAACAAACAGCTGTGTGGTTAATTTTAGTCACATAATGATTTTGTTAAATTAATTGTTAAAAAAATCAACAGCTGTTTAACTTATTAGTACTGGATTTCTTAACGGCGACGTTATAAATTTCATAATAAAATATATTGTATCGTAAACATTTATTTACCTGAACCCTATTTAATCTTACAGATTAAACTGGTTGCGAAAAAAGTTTTTAATTTCTATCACTTGTGTATATAGGTTGAAAATTTTTGAATGCCTCGCTTTTTTTTTTTTTTTTTTGGTATAATGATGATTTTCCAGCAATTTTTTTTTTTTGGAAGTGTACATTTTCAGAAAAATAAATAATTCAATTTGTAATTAACTATAACGATATTATTGACATTTGATGACAAAACATTTGTGCACCACAGAACCAGTTTACTGTAAGATACTTACGAATTTTAAGATAGCTTATAACTAATTGTTAGAATACGAGAAATAAAATAGATTTTGCACCGTTATGAAATGTTAATGGATTAATATGACTACATATATTTTGTAGATTATATTTCACATGCTATGTGGCTCGAGACATTTAAATGTTTCGCGTACGTTATTTCGCTTAAAAGAAAAAAGAGCAATTTTTACACGATAAAATGTTACATAACCAACCGCGCAGTCAAATGAAGAAAAAATAAAATATGTAATTATTTCCGAGTAATAGTTAAATGGGTAATGAACTAACCATTTAAAGTTGCAGTTAATTACTTGTACTTGCGACTTTGCAATCAAATGAAATATCATAATACATTTTGGTTCTGAAAATTTGTTATAAGTGATATTTCGCGAAAATATTTCGAGACAAGATACAGTCCAAACCACTGTAGGGTCATCCAGCTTCTTTGATTGNAAGTGATATTTCGCGAAAATATTTCGAGACAAGATACAGTCCAAACCACTGTAGGGTCATCCAGCTTCTTTGATTGACTAAAAATTATTCCGACCCATGTTAACCGTTTGCGCACGAATCACGAAGGTTCAGTGTTGGAGTTACTTAGTCCTGAGTGGCTTGGCCAAAGACGGACACGGCACCAGCAGCCAATAGAGGTATAACAACAGCTGAGGTGTGTATATAGTGTTGAAGTCTACTGTGTGTTCCGATTTTTACGCGAAAAGTCACTGGCCCNGTTCCGATTTTTACGCGAAAAGTCACTGGCCCTAGTTATAAGGGCTTAATTTCTTTTGGAAGACAAGAATAACATTCTAAGTGTCATTGAGGGAGCAGGAATTATTTTCTTAAGCGTGGCGTGGAACTTAAATATTGAGTTTTATCTTGAAACCGTCTCCTTGCTAAGCATGCTGCCCAGTTAGTTCACCGAGTTCTGCTGAATTATTGCTTCCTTCAAAGGCACTACCCTACGGAGATAAGCTTACTGATATTCCGGAATCTCCTCTATCAGAAATCACCCANTGCTTCCTTCAAAGGCACTACCCTACGGAGATAAGCTTACTGATATTCCGGAATCTCCTCTATCAGAAATCACCCAGTCGTACTAGGTAACCCATTGCTAGGGGCCTTTAATATGTATATACCGAAGCCGGCGTCGTTTCTTCATTGGCTGAGACGTGAAGCCAATCTTCTGATTGCATTGCGCGCGATTCGGGCACAAATTTGTGAAGACTTCATTCGCCAGCGCACAGTTATACGAGGCGTGTCAAATAACGTATCGTCAAATTGGGGCGTGTCAAATAACGTATGGTCCAATTGCAAAAGTTATGCAAAGGTACGTGTGTTTGAGTTCAGACGTGTCCTCAAATAATAACGCAAAATTTTCATGCCTCTGCCTATTGCCTAGTGCCAGTGCAAAATTGGCGTTTACAGCTATCGCAAGAGGTTGTTCGTTAATAATGATTCAATTTAATACCTTCGCGAGCACGCGGAATTGTGGTTTTGCAATATCGCTCTTGTGGCAGCAAAACTGGACGCCCAACTCATTTACGGGAAGTGTAGAAATGCCAAGCAAGCCGTCCAAATGTATAGAGAAAGGTATCCTTATCGAACGCCCATCTCACGGCAAACGATAGGAAGAATTTGCACGCGTCTCTTGTCACGAGGTGACTGGAATTACACAGCACGAGTGCGAAGAAAGACTGCTACGGGCGAGACGCGCATCAACACGATGTGTGGGCACGTGGCGATACAAACCCCCGCATGGGTACGCGAGAACTTTCCAGGTTCGTAGGAATAAGTAAAAAAAAAATTTCATCCATATCACGTGGCTCTTCATCAGGTATTACATGAAGGTGATTTCCAGCGGCGTGTAAAGTTTTGCAGGTTTGTTCTGATGTCTGTAAGCGACGGCAGCAATTTCCCGAAGATTATGCTATTTGCCGATGAAGCGACCTTCACTAACCACGGGCGCGTAAATTTACGTAATATGCACAACTGGGCGACGGAGAATCCGCGTTGAGTCCGGCACGTGCAGCACCAGTGACAGTGGAAAATNTACGTAATATGCACAACTGGGCGACGGAGAATCCGCGTTGAGTCCGGCACGTGCAGCACCAGTGACAGTGGAAAATTAACGTGTGTGGAATCGTTGGAGACTACGTCACAGGGCCATACTTCATCCACGGGACAAAGGCTGGCTGTACGTACGCCCATTTCCTCAGAGAGACCTTACCGGAACTTCTGGAAGACATACCAGCTCGACACATGCTCGACATACGTCGTAATATGTGGTTTAAGCATGATGGTTGTCCTGCGTATTTTGCTTTCGTGGCGAGGCAAGTGTTAAATGAAACGTTTCCAAACCGGTGGTTAGGGCGTGGTGGTTTTATTAAGATGGCCAGCTCGCTCCCCCGATCTCACATATCTTGATTTTTCCTGTGGGGAATGCTGAAATATAGTGTGTGTAAAATGGTTTCTACGACGCCAGAAGGCATGCAGGAACGCATTGTGACAGCTCGCAGAGGCATTACGCCGGAAACACTTCAGGCCACTCGTCGCTTGCTACATGTGCGTTTACAGATGTGTATTGCTGTCGATGGTAAACACATCGAGCACATGATGTGAAAAAACCTAATGTAAAGCGTTTCAACCATAACTGTGCTATTTTGTACTGCTTTGCATTCGGATGCAATTGCATTTCCCCTTAAGTTGGTTTGTTCTATTTTTGTTGTGCATCTGTACGCACTCGTTACTCAGTACAGTTAATGACTAGGAAACAAATCTCCTGAACTACGTTGGTATCTCAATAAAATGTAACGTATTGATATCAGACTTGCGCTCACATTGCCTGTCTTCCCTCCGCTGCGGTGCTCTCCTTTGTCCAATATCGCATCCCGTGCCCCTTGCTCTATTAAGGCAAGCGCTACGCTGCTATAAGGAAGCGGTCCCGCCAGGATAAGTCACGGCGCGTGTTGCTTGCGTACAGTTGTGAGTACAGGTCCACTGCCACATGCTACCGACTCACTTAACTTAATCACATTTGCACATTATTTCTTGGCGTTTCTGTGTTACTTTCCATTGCATATGCTGTATCACTGAATTCCTCTTTGCGCATACTTTCAGATGCCCTTCAAATAAATGTATGTTTCCAGGGGAAAAATCATACGTGGTTTAATTATTTCTGTCCATACATGTGTTACGAATAGTCACTTTGCAGCTATTTACTTGCCCCCGTACGTAATTTCATTTAGCGAAAACAGCATTTCGTGATCTGCAACCGTTCCGACATAATCGTTCAGACAGCCCAGAAAATCCGATTTGTCATGGTTTCTTGGAAGTATGCGCAACGATGAAATTTGAATAATTAATATATATTGGAACGAGTCTTCAACGTGACACAGTAAAAGAGAATTTAATTTTTTTTTAACTGAAATCTTTTAAAAATGCATAACAATGTTTTTTCCCCTTTAATTTATATTTTTTGAAGGAATATTTTTCAGTTCTAATAATATATATTTTACAACTAATCTGTATCGTAATTACAATTTTTCAGCACCTCTACTGGACAAAAATTCAGTTACTTTCTTAAACAAAATTAATATATATATAATGCAATTATATAATGTATTTATTAATTCTTTACGGACCTAAAATACTACAGGTTANACAAAATTAATATATATATAATGCAATTATATAATGTATTTATTAATTCTTTACGGACCTAAAATACTACAGGTTATATTCCGATGACCTATATTGCAAGGCTGTCAACTTATTTAGAGTTATGTGCAACTGAAAATTCCATATCTGTGGCTACGTTTCAAACTACGCTGCAAATAAATAACCACAACAGTTTAATTCGTTTCCAGCTATTTAAATGCACATAAGTTATGTTTTGGCGTAACAGATGCAGGGGTTTTTCCACTTCGCCGGAGATTTATGGCGTTTAATGAGCCAATTACTCGTTACGGTAGCCGCAGTCGCCCACGAGTTTAAATTGCTTCGACAAGTCGACCGCCGCGTATCACTTGTCGCCGAGCGTAATAAATCTCGCGAGTCGGTTGCAACTCGATTCTCTTGCCGTTCGGAAAGTTAACGAGTGTGGGAGGAGCGTAACGTTAAATCCACGCCTGCAGGCTGTGAAAGTCTCGGTCGGAAAGTTAGTTACAGCTTGTTCAGGGCAAACTGGGCACTTCGAGGTCTCCGACTGGCGGATACTTGCTGCCATTTTGTATCCATTTACTACAAGCAGAAACTATATTTCCAGTTATTGTTGTCTTCGGTCGCGTTAACACGAGTGGTCTAAACGTTTTTATTTAACATTCGTTTGGTAACCCTTTTTGGTAACGTTTTAGAGTATAATTCNTAACACGAGTGGTCTAAACGTTTTTATTTAACATTCGTTTGGTAACCCTTTTTGGTAACGTTTTAGAGTATAATTCATTTAAATGTAAACGCTTCCAACATTTATTACGGTTGAGCAATTTTTTTTTAAATTTTAGTTATACTTATACCATTTTTTGAATGTAACAGTGTAACGAATATGTTTTTTTTTTTTCACCTCGATTGTTATTAATTTTAACGTTTGCAGCAAATCCCACCAATGCCAGCCATCTTAATTTCACTGTCTAATTCACTTNTACGTAATATGCACAACTGGGCGACGGAGAATCCGCGTTGAGTCCGGCACGTGCAGCACCAGTGACAGTGGAAAATGAACATGTGTGGAATCGTTGGAGACTACGTCACAGGGCCATACTTCATCCACGGGACAAAGGCTGGCTGTACGTACGTCCATTTCCTCAGAGAGACCTTACCGGAACTTCTGGAAGACATACCAGCTCGACACATGCTCGACATACGTCGTGATATGTGGTTTCAGCATGATGGTTGTCCTGCGTATTTTGCTTCGTGGCGAGGCAAGTGTTAAATGAAACGTTTCCAAACCGGTGGTTAGGGCGTGGTGGTGTTGTAAGAGGCCAGCTCGCTCCCCCGTTCTCACATCTCTCGATGTTTACCTGCAGGGAACACTGAAAGATAGTGTGTACAACATGGTTCCTACGATGCCAGAAGACATGCAGGAACGCATTGTGGCAGCTTGCAGAGGCACTACACCAGAAACACTTCAGGCCGCTCGTCGCTTGCTACATGTGCGTTTACAGATGTGTATTGCTGTCGATGGTAAACACATCGAGCACATGATGTGAAAAAAACCTAATGTAAAGCGTTTCAACCATAACTGTGCTATTTTGTACTGCTTTGCATTCGGATGCAATTGCATTTCCCCTTAAGTTGGTTTGTTCTATTTTTGTTGTGCATCTGTACGCACTCGTTACTCAGTACAGTTAATGACTAGGAAACAAATCTCCTGAACTACGTTGGTATCTCAATAAAATGTAACGTATTGATATCAGACTTGCGCTCACATTGCCTGTCTTCCCTCCGCTGCGGTGCTCTCCTTTGTCCAATATCGCATCCCGTGCCCCTTGCTCTATTAAGGCAAGCGCTACGCTGCTATAAGGAAGCGGTCCCGCCAGGATAAGTCACGGCGCGTGTTGCTTGCGTACAGTTGTGAGTACAGGTCCACTGCCACATGCTACCGACTCACTTAACTTAATCACATTTGCACATTATTTCTTGGCGTTTCTGTGTTACTTTCCATTGCATATGCTGTATCACTGAATTCCTCTTTGCGCATACTTTCAGATGCCCTTCAAATAAATGTATGTTTCCAGGGGAAAAATCATACGTGGTTTAATTATTTCTGTCCATACATGTGTTACGAATAGTCACTTTGCAGCTATTTACTTGCCCCCGTACGTAATTTCATTTAGCGAAAACAGCATTTCGTGATCTGCAACCGTTCCGACATAATCGTTCAGACAGCCCAGAAAATCCGATCTGTCATGATTTCTTGGAAGTATGTGCAACGATGAAATTTGAATAATTAATATATATTGGAACGAGTCTTCAACGTGACAAAGTAAAAGAGAATTTAATTTTTTTTTTAACTGAAAACTTTTAAAAATGCATAACAATGTTTTTTCCCCTTTAATTTATATTTTTTGAAGGAATATTTTTCAGTTCTAATAATATATATTTTACAACTAATCTGTATCGTAATAACAATTTTTCAGCACCTCTACTGGACAAAAATTCAGTTACTTTCTTAAGCAAAATTAATATATATATAATGCAATTATATAATGTATTTATTAATTCTTTACGGACCTAAAATACTACAGGTTATATTCCGATGACCTATATTGCAAGGCTGTCAACTTATTTAGAGTTATGTGCAACTGAAAATTCCATATCTGTGGCTACGTTTCAAACTACGCTGCAAATAAATAACCACAACAGTTTAATTCGTTTCCAGCTATTTAAATGCACATAAGTTATGTTTTGGCGTAACAGATGCAGGGGTTTTTCCACTTCGCCGGAGATTTATGGCGTTTAATGAGCCAATTACTCGTTACGGTAGCCGCAGTCGCCCACGAGTTTAAATTGCTTCGACAAGTCGACCGCCGCGTATCACTTGTCGCCGAGCGTAATAAATCTCGCGAGTCGGTTGCAACTCGATTCTCTTGCCGTTCGGAAAGTTAACGAGTGTGGGAGGAGCGTAACGTTAAATCCACGCCTGCAGGCTGTGAAAGTCTCGGTCGGAAAGTTAGTTACAGCTTGTTCAGGGCAAACTGGGCACTTCGAGGTCTCCGACTGGCGGATACTTGCTGCCATTTTGTATCCATTTACTACAAGCAGAAACTATATTTCCAGTTATTGTTGTCTTCGGTCGCGTTAACACGAGTGGTCTAAACGTTTTTATTTAACATTCGTTTGGTAACCCTTTTTGGTAACGTTTTAGAGTATAATTCATTTAAATGTAAACGCTTCCAACATTTATTACGGTTGAGCAATTTTTTTTTAAATTTTAGTTATACTTATACCATTTTTTGAATGTAACAGTGTAACGAATATGTTTTTTTTTTCACCTGGATTGTTATTAATTTTAACGTTTGCAGCAAATCCCACCAATGCCAGCCATCTTAATTTCACTGTCTAATTCACTTCAGCCAATCGGAGCGCACCACAGAATAAAATTCTNTCAGCCAATCGGAACGCACCACAGAATAAAATTCTTTCTGACGTATCTACACGACCAGTTATCTTCGAACAAGAAGTAACTGTTATCAGAAAAAGTTCGAGGCAACCGTATGGAGAGCTTAACATGTTTCAAGTAAAGTAGTTCTGTGCCACGAATGATCACGGGTATAATGAGCATTTCCCATGTGTCTATCAAGTTCAGTTTAGTTTTGTTTATTTATTACTGAGTCCATTAGATATTTTTTGTGTACATGTTTTCAAGAAGACACTAAACACAAAATAGTGATTACATAAACCGTTAACACGAACGAAAGCATGTTCTCCTTGTCAACTGTAGCACAGAATGCATAACACTTTGGGTGCTACCGACGTAATTTACGTCATCTGAATTTAACGGAGTTGTAAGGAGTGTGCCGTAATATTGTGACTTCCATATTGTTTAAAGACACGGGCGAAGAAATGTTACTTCACCGGCAGTTTCCATAGGGCTCTCTGCGACGAAATATTACGTCAGCAACTCTCGGAAGTTTCTGAAATGAACAGGATGGATTGCACATTATTCTAGGTAGGAAAGAACAATTTATTCGGCCAATTCCAAGTCGGTATTATATTGGTAGAGAGTCAGCCAGTAATGAACGTTGTGAAGTGTAGTGGGCGTGTCCGATGTTGCGTGAACCAATAGGACGATTGCAAGTAGGAATGCAGCGACCAACAGAACTGATGGTCATGCAATCGTGGATACATGTAATTCACTTCCAGCTTGTCTTGACTATCAGTAAACGTGTACCGCGCTCAAAGTGTTAAGAATAAAGAAGTGGGACAGTCCCCTTCTACTAGCAACTCCAACCACACACTACAGCAAAATGGCGTCTTCTGGCCAGCAGCATGTTGGAACGCCGTTCGACAGTCAGCTGTTGTAAGTTACTAACGTACCGGCAGCCTTACTGATAGGAAAGCTTTTGCATTAAGGCGGCCGCCTGGGTAAGCCGCCGAACGGTATGCAGAGCTCCAGCAGAAAATATTTTATTATAAACCGCCCAACGTGTCTGAGTGAGGTCTGCTTACGGTTATCATTTAAGAAACGTTACGCGTCTGAATACGTTTTTCAGTTCCTCCATTTCTCTCTAAAGCCTGTTTTTGCGGTAGAGAAAATGCTTCAAACGGGTTTTTTCACGGTAAATTTCCGGTGCAAAAAAAAATCAAAAAAGTAATAGGGACGTGCATCAAACCTTTACTTTTATTATTACGTCATAAAACGGTAGTGTCTCGGCTGAAAGTTTCATAGAGGCGTGTTATCGACGGTAAGACTGAACGCCAGTTCAGTGCTTTGCGCGTAGAGGCGATGAGAGAGTTGACGTGCATGTCTCGGTCACCCTTGGCGCTCGTACGTTTTTAGGCCTCCGACGTGCAAAATTCCTTCAACCAGGCGGCCACCTTACCACAGTAGTAAATCATAAACAAGGCCCGTTTCACAGTTTAGTGCAACTAACCAGTGAGTGGGCATGCGCGTATTAAAGGAACCGCCAGACGTTTCAGTTCTGTCTACTTTCCTATTCTGTAACTGAGGCCTATACTTGTAGATCAGCTCACGTCATCCTTCTCTGCAATAGCCACATATAAATAAAAAATAAATTTAACGAAGAAGGGATAAACTGTACATAAAACTTTTAAAATGTGATATATTTTTTAATTATTTACACTATTAAATTTGCTTTAAAAAATGTTTGTGTTAAAACACAGAATTTTTGCAAGCGACTCGGAAGTTTACTGTAAAACTTGGTAGCTGAGTACAACGGGCAATTTTATAGCAGTGTTAGTTTACAAGCTGCATGTCTGAAATAAACCTTTTCACTCCTGCGTTATATTTATGAAATTGTTAATATGAAAAGACAATTAAAATACTTTTTTTTAGAAAGTAACAAGAGTAATGAGTAAATATATATTTACATGCTACATTGAGGTAGCACTGTAGAACTTTAAATAATGAAGATTTTTCAAGATNTCATACACCATGAGTGATGTGACTTCAATATTGTTCTAGTTCAGCGAGTTTCACTGTACTTTCTATGAAATGAAAAGAAACAGACTCCAATTGCCACAATATTGACAAGGTTTTAACAGGGCTTTGATGTCAGAAGTTCGTATCTAACACAGAAATACCTATAAGTAAATTGTACTGCGGGTATAATGGATACAGCCACATGATTGTTCGCGGAAAGATTCCACGACTCGTACTCCAAAACACTTTAATTCAGAGCCACCTTCCTGATTGGGTGGTTTTAATAAACATGCGTCCTAGGTGTCTGACCACGAAACACCGGCGTTTAAGGTCGGAGTATTTACATTCCGATTGGTCCAGTCAGGTGAGAAAATGTCTTTCTCAGAGACAAGTGACCAATGACCAAAGAAAATGTTTCGCTAAGCATGGGACGAATCGAAGTTCTACAAAATAAAGTATCTTATTATCACGAAAATTTTCACTATACTTTCTTTCTGAAACGAAAAAAAAAAAAAAATGAATTCAGTTGTCACTCATTTCGAACGGTTAGAATTTGGAGTAAAAAAAAAGCGTAAGTGGAGATTTAATTTCAAAAGTACACAGTTGACTGCAGAATAGCTATTAAAAGTTGTACGGCGAGCGTGTTGGATTTTCTACCCTCCTCTTCCTCCACAAACCTCGGGATAGTGGCGGCTGTATGTTCGTGTCTGAGCGTACTGGCTTCCCACTAAGGTGATCCGAGGTTCGATACCCAGCGCGTTGACGGCCCATCATCGCATGAGGGAAATATGGCGGAGGTCGCCGTTGGTCGCCGGGTATACTAATGGTACTCATCCTTCCCCGCCTTCCCATTCCGTCGCTGATCCATCTCACTTACCCGGCTGTTAAAGATAACGCCTACTTAACCCGCCCAACAGTGAGTACAGTTTCAATAAGAGAAAACACTTGTTTTCGTTTTTTTTTTTCTTTTTAAAACTACGTAATATTATTAAGTGATGTGGAACGTAACACTAACGAGAAAAGTTTCTGTATATAAACGTATAGTAAATGTACGTACGAATAACTGTTGTATTTACAACATTTGCATGCATGTACCAATAATAATATCACCTCTCGTCTAAACTGACGCACAGCTGCACACTTAAACTCTATTGCAGTCTTTCAAATCGTTAAATCTCTCGTTAAAACACGCAGACGTTGAATTGAACGTTTAACTTCCGTTTCAGTTGTGTGACTAGGGACACCCGAATTTCGCCAAAACATTTACGCGGATGCTAGATTTCAATAAACTACGGGCATATCAGCAGTTTTCATTTTCTAATTGGCGGAGTTTCTTTGCGAGAAGGCCTTTTCTTACTTGACTGGCCAATCAGAATTAGGCAACTTAGATACGACGTCGCTAATATCTTCAAGGAATTGGGAAATCCATATACGTATTACGGCATACTCCATATAAAAGCTGAATTCAGCCATGGTAATATTACGTTTCCTGCACCCGAAGGGTTGCAAGTCTCAAAACTCTCGTCCTAACACATCCCACGGCACTTTTCGTAGCATGGCTTGAATGCAGAGGCGAAACAGCCGATTATACGGCGAACT
>NQII01010230.1:0-13911 GCA_002778355.1 Clitarchus hookeri | reverse complement strand
TTTTTTTGTTGTTCTTATCTAGTTGCCCGAAACTAAGATTTGGTTGGCGCAACTAAATATTTGCTTGGCTCCACGTACATTTAACAGCTTCGGATAATGTAAAAAAGTTATCAGCCAGACGAAGATCTGAACCTTAGTCAGCTACACCCGAGCGCAACGCCTTTGCAACCTCAACGAAAATTATCGCAGACGAAGTAAGAATGTTTTTTAAATATATACATGTCAAACAATAGACAACGTGCGCAAATAAACAACCCAAGTTTTACGGCTTCACTTTTTAGTTTCCTGTTGGACTTGCTTTATTAGGATGTTTATACCATTATTGTGTATCAATAAATGCACCAACAAACACAGTCACTATCCTAATGTCACAAAAAATACAAACGTGCTCTAGAGCTGTATTTTCGAACCAAGGCAATCATATACAGTTGATTCAACCAAATATTTTGATGAGAATGCAATTCCCTTTGGCCAAACACAGAGGTTTCGTTAATTCAAGCGTGTATCTTGTTACATTAAGAGAAAACTAATTTTGTTTCTTTTAGAGTTTTTTTTCCTCAACGAAATATTTTGTTGGGGCAACTTTATATACAATATACAAAAAAAAAATATTATGCTGACTGTTCTCTCAGTGTAAACATATTATTTTTTTGAGAAATGGCGATATGTTTTCTCACACTAAATATTGGTTTAATATACTGAAACAACAAAATTTTTGTTTGGTATAAACAATGTTGTTTTAAATAGATTGTTTGGTTTCTTCAACAAATTTCATTCATTTTGAGGAACTGAGGCTTGGTTGCATCAACAAAATATTGTTTGGCTTAAACAAACGCCTGTAAGCTTGAATCAACTTTGCTATGCAAGCCAACAAGTTTGAATCAAGTCTGAATCGAGCTGACTGGTCTGCATTGTAATAATATTTTGCATAAGAGCTATTTCTGACTAGGTTTTGCCAACACATCTATTTTTCCCCTGTTTTTATTCATATTAATTATAAACGAAATATTAAAATTCGTAAATTAAATATAAGTAGAAGTTCGCTTCAGTAAAAAATAAGGTATTTGTCATGTTGGCACAAGTATCAAACGCCTGTGATACATAGCATATCTAGGAAGCAACCAAGCACGTCATAAATGGGGTGTTTTTTCAAAGGTTCGATTTAAAAAAAGTGCGAAGAAACCGTGAGTAGTCTATAATATGGGTGTCTGAGCCGGGGAAGACGTTATGTTCAGACGGGCGGTATGTCTGAACCACAAAGGCTCCACTCAAGACGAAGCTTACCAGCGAGGTCGCCATTAGAACGTCGAGCAGGTACACATAGTTTATAGCTGGTTGTGAGCCGACGGGCGCCGAAGCCGGGAGTGATTTAGGGCCCCGTGAGTCTTGTTACCACGTGAACGGGGAATTTGCATGCGGGGTCTTCGCCGGCGTGGGTTAACGCCCCCTCTCACCCCTTCCCCGCAACGCTTCTTCAAGGGGATGGATGCATGGGCTCGGCCGGAGGCCATGTGAAAAACGACACGCTTTAATTAACGGCCCCCCGGCCGCCGAGTGCCTGACGAGGCCGGCTCTCGGCTGAGTGAAGTCGCGCTGCGCTTCGTGCATACCAATCACCCGGCTCGATACGGCTCGGGTGAGCCCCATTCTCGTCAGAGGGGGGGGCGCTTTACTTATTCCCAGGCACTCAACGTCCCCCCATTACCAGGAGTCGTAGCAGCGGCGGCGGTGTGTGGTGAACTGTCGCAAGGTAAGCCGTGTTTTGCTCTGTGCTGTACCTAATCGCTCGCTGTAGTTTGCACATCGGCCACTTAAACGCGGCAGTGCAGTTGACGTAGCAGCACGTGTGTAATGGGTGCGCCCCACCGCTCTCTCGTGAGTGACCGCAGTACATTCCGTTTCTCCGGGCTCCACTCTGGTTACTGGTTCCTGCTGCGTGCGCCGCGTGTGCACAGCACTGAGCAAGCACCAGCTTACATTGCAACACTTCACCATATGACATGGAAATATATATATATATACACGCGCGTATATTTATTTATTTAAACTTTAGTTTATTTACCTATTTATAAGAGTGTCGCTGAAACCATTGTACATACACGCCGGTCTGCGGCTTTGAATTGATTCCCTTACGCAGTAAAGTTGTTATGTTTGCAGTGCAAAATATTATTAACACTCTTATTAATAGAGACCTGCAAAATCTGCGTTGACTTCCTATTGCACTGTGTTTGTTACTCGCATGGCAATATTTATTTTAAAAAGGTTTTTAAATGATAAAAAATTACTGACAGGAAAAATTAACCATGACCTTAAAAGTGCTCACTTCATCGTCAGCAGCCTATAAAATTTTACATGTCCCTAAATAATAAGGCGAATTTCGCAGGTATCTACTTATGAGACATGGCACATTTTACAGAAACGATGTTCAATTCAAGACTCGTGTGACAAGAAGAGGACGCACTACATTGCCCCAAAATTATTCTGAGAATTTGAAACATGTTTTTGAGTACCAAACCTTTCTTAATTGCTTTTCGTGTTTATACGCCATTACAAAATCTTCAACCGGTTTTGAAACAAGTGTTTTTTTTTTTTTTACCAAACCTCTGCAATTCATTTCACTCGCCAGCATTGCCCCTACCATAAGCCCCTTATGGTAGGGACACCTACCATAAGGGGCTTATGGTAGGGACAACGTCTTGTAGAGAATCTGGTGCTCCTTGTGCTGCAAAAGGTGTAGTTCCCCAAATTTAGTTTTGCAATCAATAATGGCTGTTTTTAAACACACATTGCTTCCTATTTGCATATTTTATAGGCTGTTCAACATTTGAAAAATGTCACTGCCTCGCCTAACGAGTACAATGCCTGGCATGCTCCCAGTAAAGTTGGTGAAGTTGGAGAGAAAGTAGTTCCATGTCTTAAAGTTGAATTTAAGTATTTGTTAAACATTAATGAATACTAAAGTTACTTCTTTTGCGTTCTGTTTTTTTTTTCAAAATGCTAATGAATGCAAGAACTAGCAAATTTGTAAAATATTTGCTTTTTAAATAATTTTAATATTCGACTTTACTGACGCATAAATAAAGTGAACAGATCAAATGATAGTGTTGATTTTATGTATGGCGGAGGAGTACGCAATGTGTATATAAGTAGATCTTAAGCAGGGTTTTCAAAAGTTCTCAGTTTACAGTGAACAGCCTATAACACAAAATACTCATAACCGTTTAAACTTCACTATTTAATGCTATTATTATTGATAGAAATATTTTAGTAACTACTGTAAAGTATGAATTTGGATGTATGTTGTTTTATTGTGACGTTGAAGTCTTTGGAGCTCCCAAGTGACTGATGTGTGGGAGCAAATGGCCCCCGTCCTTTCTGGTGCCCCTGATTCTCGTGAGAGGACGCGTTTACCTACTCCCAGGTTATGTGGGTATTGAGTCGTTGAGTGCTTGACCTTGAGATAACACTTACCTTATATCTTATTTACTTCCACTACGATTGCATTGCTTGTCGTGCATGTTATCTATGGAATTCTCTCATCTGTTTCATGCCTTCATGGAAGAGTGGTGTAATTTTCGTTCATTGATTAACGTTGGGCAGCAATCAGTAGCTCTAAAGTTGTTTCTCCGAAATGTAAAAAAAAACATACTTTACATAACGTGACTGTCGCTTAAACGATATTTAGGATAAACGACAATTCGCAACAATGTCNAAAAAAAAACATACTTTACATAACGTGACTGTCGCTTAAACGATATTTAGGATAAACGACAATTCGCAACAATGTCTACACGCCAAGTGCCTGTCGGTGTACTGCCTGTTGCTTGAATTCAGACATTTTTCACGAAGTTAAAATATACCCATTATAGGTCAAACGGCTGTCGGTCATTTACTTTCGGTACAACGTCGCCGCTAAATGCCTTTTTNTAAAATATACCCATTATAGGTCAAACGGCTGTCGGTCATTTACTTTCGGTACAACGTCGCCGCTAAATGCCTTTTTGCACCAATGTTTATAATAACTGCTGAAAATTGCTACCAACGACAGTAATGCAAGCTTGGTAGCGTCGGTGGAGTGATTGGCGAACAGATTCAAATACGCCGGGTATTTCACGCACGCCGCCATTGTCAGCCAATCACGCCATATGTAGAGGTCGCCAAGCATGCGTGACTGTTGGTGGATGCATTTCCAGCAACTGTTTAAACATTTTCTGTACGGAATCACTCGTTACATATGCTGCTAATGAACATTTTATGTTTCCGTTAATGTGTTATGGTTTTGTGTTTGTGCCTCAACGCGTCACTTCCGCCCATATATTCCTATACAATAATTGTTTGTTTTAGCGAGCTCTACCACCCCTCAATGTGTGTCCCGTGATTTTATAATCATTCTGTATACACACACATACACACGCACTTGAAATGGCATTGTCGAGATTATTTATACCATCATCACGCATCGCCAGACATACCGAAAGTCATTACTGATATCGTAATCGCCACCACGCCAATTGTGACCGAACGCTCGACCTGTGTTTTCGAACAAAGGCCTACCACATAATTCGATCATAGTACAGCCAACCAAATGTGAGCCAGTTATGTAACTATTCGATTTTGGTGTTTACAGGAAAATTTGGGGTACTAACAACGCCAGGTTGTTCCAGCCAACAAAATATTCACACAGTTTTAAACAAACTGGTTATTTGAATCTACCTTTATATTTACTGTATGGCATTTAAGACAACCATACAATAAAAGTAGTTTATCACGTGCTCGTGGAAAAGCTGCATGTACTAAATACATACTGATGACGTCAAAACAACCAAATAGCTGCATGGCCAAAGACATTATTCTGAAATTCATTATTTGCTTCAAGGGAAGGTTTGAGGAGGTTTGCAGCAAGAACAGTTTGTGTGTGTCAACAAAATATTGTTCAGTTTAAACAAATACTCTCCGAGTATATACATATATTTGATACCTGTACCTAAATATTTTTCTCAGCGTAATACTAGACTCCATTAAAGAGGCGAAACATAACCTCTCAACCGCTAGGTTAGTTTATTTACAAATCAGCGGTTTTTGGGCAATGTATTCTTATCTTAGGCAGTTATTGCGGGGCTTAAAATAGTGTAGAATATCATATAATGTCTTAAATCGCTATCACTGCCGCAGGGTTGAATTTTGAGTAACTTACAAGGTCATCGCCATTCAGAATTACTCTGATGGACAAAATGTCTTGCTCTATATATTAAAAATTAAAAAAATTATTCTTCTTGTTTCTTTAAAACTGCTAAACTTCTTTTATTTCACGGGGAATTCCGTAGATGGACAAATTGAGTTTTAGGTACGGGGTAAGATAGAGGCGCGAGAAAGAGAAGTTAATACCACAAGAACACGGAAAACGTTTCAGATCGATCGCTATCGCTTAAGTATCTTAAAGAGCTTTATTATATTTTACAGGTATTTCAAAGTTACTGTTAAAAAAAAAGAAGCTACAGAATTGCCACGTGATATATTTAACAGTATCTTACAACCAGTAGTTAAATAAATGTTGTGAATCATTATGCAGGGGTAATTTAAGCTGTAGCATTACAATTTTCAGCGGGGTTTGAGGAAAATATTAATTGGAAATGAATTGGTTTGAGGAGAGAATAATTCAAATAGAAATGTTTGTAATACTGTTCTTCAGAATTGCATATTGATATAGTTCTACTCGCCGAANTCTTCAGAATTGCATATTGATATAGTTCTACTCGCCGAAATTTATTTTAGCTTTCAGCAACAATCACAGACATCATGAATGTATCTTTTATATACCACGCCCAAGTTCTTTGAGAGTTTAACAATGCAATTTAACTTTCACCGATTTTTTCGATTTTACCCATAACTAAAGCCAACACTACAGGTCTAATTCATTTTTACTAGCTTTGTAATTGTCTGTATAACAAATGGTAGATATTTTTTTACCTATAAATAAATTAAATCTTACTCATTTATAAAACTGATGGTGCACTTTGTAATTTCGTACTCAATAATTTCTAACAAACGAAACTTACAAAATTGTGATTACGTTAAAAACGGAATATTCAAATAAATGTCGTGAAAGGTTTTATTTTAAAAATTTGCTCGTGCGTAATTATATTTTCAGTTATTTTACTTTAAGAACACGTGTAACACAGTACACCGGATATACCTAACTAATGTTTACACTGTTTGTATGGCAATAACAGAGAACTATTATTAAAGGCAATATGACGGGACTGCGTGTATTTGACGCTTTTAAGAGGAACAAGTACTGAAAAATGTTCTGTGTTAAATTGTGATTTGCACGAATACGCGTATCTCGGAAAATAAATGTTCTGTTAATACAATTTTTGTCCAAAAAAAAAAAAGATCAATTTTCTATGTCACTTCCTTTTTACTTTTATCATATTATTTGTATTCACGGAGAAGAAAAATCGTGAAAATGGTAAAATATAGCATTTTTAAAACTTGCCTATGCGGTTTCCTTAAGAAGTGAGATAAAAGGGTGATTATGCGAACGTAGTTTAATGTATGGGAGTTTCATCGCGTGTTTTAAAGTGTGACTCTTACGTATCTAATTTGCACAATACAGCGTCGCGGAGGAAACACCGAACGCCTTGCGCGTAGGAGCCATAAGACGCTGGAGGCGTGTGTTGGTGTCGCCCGTATCGCTCCCCTCGCTTCTTGACCTTGAACGCGCAGTTAAGGCGAGTGGGAGCGCGTGTAGCCGTTCTGCTGTCGCCCGTTCCGTCTGCAGCGACGTGCAACAGCACTGCTTTTGCAGAAGAAACGGCAAAGGTGACGAGGTTTTCATTACGGGTTGCCAACCGCACTATAATATACAGGATGAGTCTAAAATCACGGGACACACATTGAGGGGTGGTAGAGCTCACTAAACCAACAATTATTGTATAGGAATATATGGGCGGAACTGACGCGTTGAGGCACAAACGCAAAAACATAACACATTAACGGAAACATAAAATGTTCATTAGCAGCATACTTAAGCAGTGATTCCGTNTGACGCGTTGAGGCACAAACGCAAAAACATAACACATTAACGGAAACATAAAATGTTCATTAGCAGCATACTTAAGCAGTGATTCCGTACAGAAAAGGTTCGCATGCTTGGCGACCTCTACATATGGCGTGATTGGCTGACAATGGTGGCGTGCGTGAAATACCCGGCGTATTTTGAATCTGTTCGCCAATCACACCACCGACGCTACCAAGCTTGCATTACTGTCGGTGGTAGCAATTTTGAGCAATTATTACAAACATTGCCGTATAAAGGCATTTAGCGGCGACGTTGTAAATAAACACTGTGTTGCATTTCATGTGTTATTTATGTGTTTGTGCCTCAACGCATCACTCCCGCCCAAATATATTCCTGTACAATAATTGTTTGTTTTAGTGAGCTCTACCACCCCTCAATGTTTGTCCCATGAATTTAGAATCATCCTGTATAGTATTGTACTATATTTTGGCCCGGTGTACTATATACTACTGAAGAAATATATAGTACGCAAAAATACTACACTTCGGTCGGACCTTACAATGTGCTTCGGGTTGGCCGGTTCTGCTATAATGGTTTTAATTTTTATTAAATAACACCACCACTCCGCAAACTTTATGAACGCACCTTACGACTTTGCTTCGACTGACGCCTTGTGCGTGTTTCCGAACGTGAGAACTCTCGCTGCCAATGTCAACGGTTGGTTTTTACCGCATTTTTACTCATCTGTGGTGTGGTTTTGTTTTGGTCACCAAAAATGGCTTAACAAGAAATAAATAATAATAAACTTTTAAAGTAAACAATGGAAGGCGAAAGTGATAGTGAAAGTGCGGTGTTGTTAACCCCTACTAAAAAGTGGAAAGTCCATAAAAGAAAAATAGAGCCAGTCTCACCATAATAAAAAATGAGCTTCCCATTTACATCAATTTACGAGTGCAATAAAGAATTTGATATATTTATTATGAATAATGAATTATTTAATAGTGCACAAAGTGCAGAAAAATATAGCTTTGTAAATAAGTAATATATTTTGTGTTTAGTAAGCATACCTTAAAATTTTTTTTAACCTTTTCCCTTAAATACTATTTTTTTTTTTCAGTGTACTATATTTTTTATATCTTGATCTGAAAAATACTATATTTCCCCGAAAAACAGTTGGCGACCCTAGTTTTCATTCCGAGCGACGTAAGCGGATGAAGATACGACGGCGCGGCAGGAAAAGAACGACGACGGACGAAGAAACGTTCTCCCGGGACGTAGATGTCCGTACGTCAAGCTGTGCGTGAATCACGTGCCAGTAAATCCAAGTTTTCATCGCATTTTAAAGGCGCGTAAAGTGGAAGCCCGTGCATTCACGCTACGAATGAAGACGACCCAGTTAGGCGTGCCCGAATTTCGCAAGTTTCCCCTGCACACATGTGCAACGACAGCGAACATTTTACCGACGTGATTGTGTTTGGTCCAGCGCGGAAAACCTTTGAAATTATTGGAACTGTCGACCGCCACAACTGTGCGTGCAAGCCGATGAAAACCCGTACATTGTGGTAGAGCAAGCAGTAAATGTCCCTGCATTAACAGTGTGGTGCAGCATTACTCCCAGGGTGGTTGGGTAGGGGGAGGGGGGGGGATATTCTTCTTTGACGGAACGGTGACAGACGAACGACGAAATGCCGTATTGTGTCAGCTATTCACCAACTTTACCCTAATTACGATGGTTCCCCCCTCCCCCGCAGGATGGTGCACCGCCGCATTAGAATCGAGATGTATGGTCACTCCTGGATGAAACATTTGTTGGGAGGTGGATAAGCCGACGAGGAAGCGTTGAATATCTACCAAGATCTCCGGAGGTAACGCCGTCAGATGAACCGCGAGGAACCCTGAAGAGCACTGCGCACGCCGCAAAGCCATGGACACTGGATGCCACAAGAGAAGCGATCGTGAACGCCTGTGAAGCCACTCCCGTGGACACCGCGGCTACTGTTAGTCGTTCTGTTCTACAGCGTCCTAGACGATGCCTTGCTGCTGACGGCGGACGTTGTGAGCATGTGTAATCGTCGCTAACATTCACGCCCACCCAACGCTGTCCTTATAACGCCAAGTAGAAGCAGTCCTATCAGATTGTCTGTAATAGCTCATCTGTTGTTCACGTTCAAAGAATGTAAACATTCATTTGGGATACCCGGCATGTTTTAAATCTTAGGAGATTCTTTGATTTGGNATTCACGTTCAAAGAATGTAAACATTCATTTGGGATACCCGGCATGTTTTAAATCTTAGGAGATTCTTTGATTTGGTCAATACAAATTTAAATCAGTTTCTTTTAAAACTATGACAAATGCATTTGTGATGTATTTATAGCGTCATTAGCAGCATTTTGTAGACTGTTGTATGATTTCAACCGAGGGCGTTACTGAAATNTTGTGATGTATTTATAGCGTCATTAGCAGCATTTTGTAGACTGTTGTATGATTTCAACCGAGGGCGTTACTGAAATTTATATTTAGGTACGTAATTCTGGCATCACTGAAATGTTGCCACAAATGTGTTACAAACGACTGAAGGCTACGCTCAGATTAAAGCTTCAGAAACTGCAAATGCAAAATAAAAAAGTAATGACGATCTGACCTATTCAAAATGTGCTCATTGCAAAGATACAGAAAGGTATGAACGCCTTGAATTTTAAATGCTTCCTTAGGTAACGTTCTTCAATTTCAGTCACAAGTGCCCATTGTGTATTCGTATTGTTCGATGTATGCATGTACTTCACAAAAATGCGATAAACCACAAAAATAAAAAAAAATAAAAAATTGTAGTGATATCTATCCTAAAATATTTGTCGTTAAATATATATTATTGTAATGATACACTAGTGGGTTAGTTTATGAAATTTCTCAACACATGTTTGATCATTTATCTTGTAACTTTAGAATTGATCAGATGTTCTGGTATTCTCAAACACGCGCGATTATTTGGTATCATCCACAATTAATAGGTGACTTTCGGTTTAAATCTTATTTGTGGAAGTTTTACAAAATTGTATATGTTTATATGTCTTCTGAGTGCATTAAATTCCTTGTTATATTTGCAGCTAACAGCTGACGCACCAGTCTGAAAAACAACAAAGCTTCAGAAAACGAGTTTAAATCTTCGTTTCTGCACTCGAAATCCGAATCAGTGATATGAATCAGTGGAAAATCTTTCACTGAAAGTCAGTTGATAAGCTACTGCTGACATGTGAATCGAGAAAATTAACTGGAAACAAGTGATTTATAAGCAGTGACATTCTTGACATTTAGTGGTAAATCACAAATAAATAAGCGAAATTCAGCCACTATATTATTTAGTTACATGGCACTGATCATCAGTTGCTCAATTCTCACTGTTTTCTCTGACTTGGCTGAATTCTCACAGATTCAAGTTTAGAGTGTGGATGTTGCCTCGCGGTTCTTCTGTTGGCTGTTCACTGACCATGGATAACAAATCAAATGCATTTCAACTTCATAGATGTTTTGCAGAAGTTTGTGACTTCATCAACAGACAATAAACGGCGTCGATGGATTTTTTTCAGATTAAACATTGTAACTAAAATATGTATGTAAGGCTGCTGCTCAAACACATTTCTATAAAACGCATGTTTTGCTGTTTGAATTAATCTGGTTATAGTGATAAGTAAATGAAAAAATATTATTACGGACAAAAGCATTTTCAGAGCTATAACGTAAGTAAGAACGCATATAACATTGTTCCTCAATAATGTATGCTCATAATAATTATTTTTCAATCAAAACGCATCTTGCTTATAACTGTAACCAAATTTTCCGTAATACCTGCTGTATTAACTACAATATTGTTTAAAAATGCCTATTTATCTCGAATAAATACTATTTTAGTTTTTAATATGTATTTCCAGCAAACACATTAATTTCTTTACAAAAACAATAATTAACAATTACGACTAATTTTTCCAGGTTCCTCTAAATGTATATATTCAAAAATTCTAATGAATTTCTCAAAACTTAGTTAAGTGGGACTGTGTATTCTGTCAAATCGTTTCACTAGAAGGAATTTCCCGCCTATATTGATGGTAATGAGTGGAGTATTCCTTGAGATATGATGTAAAAGTTATATTTATTCAAGTAACCCTATCGTATAAAATTGAGGACAAATAAGGCAATAAATAAGCTTATTTTACAGATCACTACGTACAGCGAGTATCCAAAATTATGTTTAAATACTTGCAGTGGTTTTGTAGATATGGTACGTTAATGTAAAATATTTATAGGGCTCGTTTTAAAAAAAAAAGTGTATCTGGCATACTTAAGACATAAAAATTGAAGTGGTATACCTTGGCAGTACTTTAACGTCAAATTTGGCAATAATCTGTTGTGTTTTCGCTTAGATATAATAAATAAATTTTCTTCAGGTAGCACTAGCTCACAAAATGGCAACAAATGAGACATTGAACAAAAAATTAATGCTTGAAATATGTATCGCAAGTTTACTTACTTAGTTGGAAATACGTGAAATAGTAGTGTAGTGTATATGCATATTTATAAGGCCTCAGTTTTGAAAATAAATGCCTGAGATAATTTTTTTGTTAGTTTTTTTGTACCACGTTAGCACTGGCGATAATAGATTAATTTATTGCTCAGGTATAAAAATATTACATAATTTTTTTCAAAGTAGCACTACCTTTCAAAATGGCGGACAATTGAAGCCGGCAATACGCTTATTTAATGCTGACAAATATGTATTCCCTGCGTATAATATTTGGTCGGAACAGGTCTGATGATTCGACTGCCAGTTTGAAAATAATCATCTGGTCAATTAATACGTGTATCTTTAGTTAGTCTAAAAAATTTTACTGGCCACCATTTTGAAATTCAGCATACGGCATAATGGAGTAGTAAATTCTGTTGGTTGTCTTTACTAAATACTATAATAGTATTAAGTTTGGAGAAATTAGATGCACGGGTTCAAAACATTTTACACACACACACACACACACGTGCGTGTACAAACATATACTGACAGCAAGACAGTATTAGGAGTCTATGTTTCCTTCAGAATATAGGCTACAAGTAGCTTGTCAGGCAATTTCTGTCAGTCAATTTCTAATCCATTTATGGCCTATTAATTATATATATATATACAGGTTGTTCGGAAATAAACGCCCAAAGTACGTCAGGCTATTCCTAATGAAAAAATAAAGTCGAAAATATAAGGATACCGTATACATAAACGGAATATTAAAGGAGATATGAGCCTATGAAAATTGGGTTTTGAAAACGTTTTTTTGCCGAATTTCTTGCACAACACTACAAACTCCGCAGCAAATGAGTAACTTATGCTTTCCACGTTGCAGAGAAATATGCTGGGCTTTCGAAAATTCATTGGTGCATCTACCAGAGGTTGATACACCTGAGTACACTGGTTGAGGCATTTTTCGAACATCAGGTTGATTTCATCACCCATTTGTAAAACTCGACATCCTAATTATAATTTATATATATATTGGAATGCTTGAAAATTACGAGTTGTGTGTGTATTACTTTTACTTTTCAGAGAAAGGGTTCGAAAATTCATCGGTTGATGTTTTAGTGCACATCCTCCGGATCCACCGAATTTTCAGCCCGGTTGAACTGGTGGGTCAATCGATTCAACCGGACTCAACCGAAACAGTAATTTTCGAACGTCCGGTGTACGTCGGTGGATGCACCGGTGAATTTTCGAATACGCGGACTCGCAATGCTGGCCGTCCCCGGTCTGTGCGCACTGTTCGGCTTGAGGAAGTGGTATGCCAGCACATCAGCGACATATCCTCCACTAGTACACGCTCCGTAGCGCGCCAAATGGGCGTGTCCCATTCAACCGCGTGATACGTAATGTGGGTAAATCGCCGCCATCCCTACTGCTGGCAGAAAGTACAAAGCATTCAGCGAAAATACGTTTTAAAAACCCTATTTCCACAGGCTCATATCTCCTTTAAAATTATTTTTAGGTATATAACGTCCTGTGTATTTTCGACTTTATTTTTCATAAGGAATCGCCTCCCGCAGTTTGGGAGTTTAAATTTCCGAACGTTCTGTATAGACACGCACACGATCTGAAGGCTAAGCTCAGTGCAAGGGTTTCAGTTTGTTTGCACATGTCCATACGCACGGACAGGTGGCAGAACTATTGAGAACAATGCGACTCAATAATGAAATGAATACCTTTAATGGCCTGCGACATACTCCCCTCCCTTAGCTACAGGTTGTATCCAAGCAAATATTACAAACTTTGGGAGGTGATTCCTTATGCAAAGTGAGACAGAAAACGCAATACAAACTATGACCTAGAGTGATAATTGATTGATGTACGCGCCCTGAAAGCACGAGCTTTAAAAAGGAATTCAGTAATAATTAAAAAAAAAAAAATACTTGTGATTGTAGAGAAAATTACAGTAAATTGTTTTGTTGAACGATGGTGTCAAAAGAGCGCATATTTGATTCGTAATATCATACCTCTGCCATTAGTAACAATGGGGTGTCTGTTAGATTCAAACAAGTTCACTTTTCAAAGCCGGACGTATATTTTGGCACAGGTTGCATACCGGTAAGGCGTTGTACCTCACCACTGAATGTTTTGAAAAACCTTCTGTCTGAGACATGTATATTGAAAGCAACCTTTCTTCGTTCATTTGAATATGATTATTAATAATCTATCGAGAAAAAAAAAGTACATTAAAGCCAACAGTTATGCAACTGTAGACAATAACAAGCCGATATCCTATATGTTACTAATGACAGAGCGCTGATAAGACAGTTAACACCGTACAGCATGGCTTAAAATCATAGGTATAATGTATTCACGGTAACTTCAAGATTTTC
>NQII01010229.1:1240-43776 GCA_002778355.1 Clitarchus hookeri | reverse complement strand
AATTTATTTTCAGATAATGCAGTTATATAGGCACTCATGTTGCAGAAGGAACAGCATGCACATAATAACTAAGCCAAGACGGAACCTTAAAGATGTTCATAAAATGTAACTTGCGTAAGTTTTCCACTTTCATATACTGAATTGTTTATTAACGATTAAAAGACAAATTAAAAACATTTTGAGGAAAATTTACTGTTTTAGTATTACTAGGCTTCGAAATAGTTACTGTAAGTTGCTATCTGGTTTAAGCTCGAGTGGGGAAAGGTTAGTTAAGCATATAGCTGAAAATCAAATAAATATCCAATATAATAAGATCGCGTAGGATATAAACTGACGCTTAATTGGTTTACTGATGTCTACAGGATTTTATAAGCCAATACAGAAAAACCTACATAATATTACATAACTTCATCACATATTTTGCCAGACTGGTGCATTTCTGTGGGAACATTTCTGAAGCCGTAAACTGACACTGTTTACTGTGGCACAAGAGAATATGCTAAATGAATGTGCATAGACAAAAACCTATTCAGAAAAAATCCTACTAATATTATAAACGCGAAAGTCTCTCTCTCTCTCTCTCTCTCTCTCTCTCTCTCTCTCTCTCTCTCTCTCTCTCTATCTCTCTCTCTCTCTCTCTGTGTGTGTGTGTGTGTATGTGTGTGTTACCACTCGGCTCCATAACAGCTGAACGGATTTTGATGAAACTTGGTATGTAGGTCCTGGAATAGGACATATAATACTTTTTATCCCGGAAAATTGTACGGTTTCTGTGGAATAACAATAAAACGTAATTGTGCAACGGCTGGGAACGTGACCGAAATATTTTTTTCCTCTGGTGTCAGAGTTTATCAGGCCGCCCAAGGACCTCTGAAATGGCTTAACGACTGCTATCAATCGATAAAAACCGGGACCGAATATTTGACGTGTTCTCCGAAGCCTGGAAGCGTTCAGATGTTATGCCGCTAAACGGTCACCAATCGAAATGTGTGCCGCTGGGAACGTTGTTTAACTTTGGTGATCGATTAAGATCCCTCAGCCAAGCGCAAAAAGTAGTACCTAGATACACTTATTTCTAAAGATACAACTTGATGAAACTCATGTTTTGATTTTCATACATCGACGCTGGAAAGCGGAAATGTGGTAACTACACGATAGTTACACAGATACACTCCAAAAAAGAATACCCTACTTCTTGGCTATCGGGGAAAAAATATTTCCTTTTTTTTGGGTTGCCGTAATCAGTTAAAAACCTAAGCCAACATAGTATAATTTTATAATCCTGTTTTCACATAAATGAATTGTCTTTTCCCAATTTATTTATTAGTGTATCACTGTAAAACTCAATTGTACCCGGGCGAAGCTGGACCGGTTCGCTAGTATTATATACATGTAATCTACGAAACTGCCTGTTGCTGAAAGTGCTAAAAGTCTACCTGCTGGGGCTGGGATATATTGTTCCGCGGTCTCTTACGAATTAACGGTAACAAATTAAAACAGTTATGTGGAACCAATTATACTCGACGCACACAACCCGAAATGTTTAGCCGAAAAATTCGCCTCGATATGGAATAAAGAATACCGAGTTATAGGCCTACATAATTATATAGAATTTTTATTTTAAACCATTAACCAATATTAACTCGCGCAACAATGATGCATGATATCGGGTCGTTACCACTACAACATTATATCTTCAGAAAATCCTATAGCAGAATATCAGTGAATAAACCATAAAAACTTATTTTAACGTACATTAGGAATCTACTATCTGTCCTTACTACAGATCTGGCTTTGTGTAGCATAACGCTATAAAATTTATCAAATAAAACACACAAAGACTTTACAGATTTCCTTATCTGAATATGAGGAACATTACTTCACCTCGGAAATTGTATGGCATTAATTACATTTTACGGCTTCTCGCGATACATAAATTAATAAATATTTTCATTTTATCAGCGACAATAATTCAATTCTAGGCTTAATTGATATTTATCACATTTAAAATAAATATTTCTAGCGGAAAACTTCTGTATACTTCTTCCAAAAAATTAGTGTACTTTTCAAATAATTAAAACAACAAAATAAAGTATAATGCTGGCTTCACCGCAGTGCGACAGGCGTGACGTGATGAACGAGACGCAACAAAAAAAATCCGTTTAACTGTGAACGGACACGTTCGGCAGGAATGAAAATAGCTAACATCAACCAACCCACTGACTTGTTTTTGGTACTGATATGTTTCCTCTGTTACTAAAGATTTTTATTTTAAAATACCAATAAACTTAGGTACCAAATGAACAGTATGATCAGTGTGTTAATTACGAACTTAAAACCATTTTCCCGGTTTGTCGCACACGTGACACGAAAATAATAGAAATCAAGTAATATGCGTACATGAATATAAATTTATTTTATTCCACAGGATACAAAATGATCTAATACCTTCTGGCTGCAGAAGACGTTAAAATATATTTCCCCACTTCGTAAAATCTCTTTAGAACTATAAATTGTGTTATTGAAAGAAAATGCAACAAACATGTTATGTCATAAACCGTTTACACCAGTATATGACAATTCAAAACAAAGCATATGAGGGGCAAGGAAGTTAACATGCACTGTAATTATTTAACTTAATATTACAGTAACCTACCTATATTAATTCGAAAAACAAAGCTTCAGTTGTTCGTGTATATAAGATTTTTTAACCTTTGGACCCAGTACAGAAGTTTTCGTATCTTCTATATAGTCTGTACATGATATTTTCACACTTTCTGAACAAAACATTTGAAAAATCACCCAAGTATGACATGTTTGATTATTCCCTAAATAACTCATATTTCACAAGTTAATTTGAGACTGAGGTAGAAGAGGAATGTTGGCAGTGATTAGTAAGAAACAGTTTTCATGTAGAATATGAAGTTAGTTTTTTCATGTTATTTGTAAAGTAGACGTTTCTTAGTGCCATTAGATTTTAGAAATACATTTCGTTGTAATCTACAAAAATATATTTTGTTTATTGTCTGTTCAGCGCATAACTACTGTGCGTCAGTTTCCAATGGCGTTCTCTTCCTAACTGGTTTTCATGTGGAGGAAGGATAAGTGGCGACTCATTAAACAGGGGTTAGTAGTAAAGTAGTGAGCAGTCCGAAAGTGCAACTTAAGTAGGGCTTCAGAAAATTTGCAGTAACCACGCACAGACGATATCACAAATAAGAATGAACATTACATAAGTAACGTTTATTTAAAACATTTTCCCCGTCAGTCTATTTCAGTGAAAATAAGGATGCCTATGTCATATTTAGAAACAAGTTTGGATATAGTGGTTAGTTATGAATAATGGATGAGCGACTAAGCGTTTTTTTTAATGTTAGCGACATGCTATTTCAACAGGAAAATTTTTTTACGTGCCGTTATCTTGTGTACGAATATGATTTTACCCTAAACCAACTCCTTGTAACAGTTTATTTTCAGCCGTGGCTTTGAAGAAGCGAATTGAGAAACTTGTGGTGTTCATATTTCAAAATTCCGAAACCTTCATCCAATAGTGGCACTTTCGAATGATTTTCATGTAGTAACGATACAGTCGCAAAATAAATAAAACGCGTATGACAATCAGACTCAAAAATGTAATTAACGTAACCCAAAATACAGCCGAGTTACCAGCGAGTGGCTTTAAGACTATCGTCTTGGACTGCTTTTCGATAATGGTTTTATAAAATCATTAATATGCTTATATGTGTGATTGTAAATATATTTTGCGCAATTCCAGAAGCTGCGAACTATAGGAAGCCATCAAAATAATTTTCATTACATTTTTATCCCTATGATTAGGCGGCTGTATATTGAATATGGACGCTTATTATTATTATTCATAATTATTTTGCCTTCTTTAGCGTAAAGCGGATCCCTTATAGGCCAAGTAAGGATTAGCTAGTGCAGGGTGGCAATAATCACGTAAAACTTGTGAAGCTTTTATTTTCTTGTCCCATTAGTCGTCATCCTTTTGTATTTATTATTTCCACGCTCTTAATTAAATATCACCAAAAAAAACCGTGGGAGCATACTTATAACTGCATCTTCCAGTGTAACATCTGCAATTGTAAATGAGTACAACTCCAGCAACGTCAACGAAAATACAACTTTCCTTAACTTCCATTCCTATCATTTTCGTCAGGGTGTTTTTCTGAACATTTTCATGTTGTCGGCCATACCTATGGGATTTTGACCCAAGTTTTGACAACTGGTTTCGAAAATACGCCTCCAGCACGCTGGAACGAGATTTGATGACGTCAGAAGTTTTCCTTCTTTTTTTTTTCGCACCTACGGACAACTTTATCGCTGCAGGGTGACTTCTCGTTCCATCTCTTGTATTTCGACATAAGAACATGCAAGTCTTTGTAGAATTTCAGGTTCATTTTTTTGCCTACTTGGTGGCCTAGGTTTTTTTTTTTCACTGGGTCGGTATTAAAGATCTTTGATTTCATTTTTCCTATAAACTACCTAGATTTTATTTGCTTTGCACGTTGATTCTGAACGCTAAACAAGAATTTTCTGTGCGATTAATTTTTTATATGACACACCGTAACGCGCCTTTGTGTAGCACAGTTCAAGCTCATAAACATCAAAACTGAAGAATTGCGACACATTTCTATTTTAACGTTAGGCGTTTTATATTAAAAATAAACAAAATATTTAGCGCACACATTAACTCACTAACTGTGGTCATCCCATTATACTTACACCCAAAGTTACGTGATAAAATTTTGTAGTTATGAAATTATTTGCGAAATATTTTGAATGCGCTTCCTTTAATTACCAAGAAAAATGTGTTATTCATACGTCTACCGTCTTGCAAGGCAACATTTGTTTCACAAGTGATATAAGCTATAGTGTCCGAAATTTAATAACCTTCCTGAAGAAGCTGTTTAATGATAGGTTTAGAAATGCCGTTTCCGCAATTTATGAAATAACACAACACTAGTTGTTTATTGTTGTATATAAATGAAAAATCGCTCTTAACTAAGACAACTGTGATAAATCGTTACAAAATAATAAAAGTATTTATAGTGCATAAAAATGTCATTCTTATAGTTTAGTCATTACTGTTCTCTCTAAAATTAAATCAGTTAACAATCACGG
Source organism: Clitarchus hookeri (assembly GCA_002778355.1). Lineage (NCBI taxonomy): Eukaryota > Metazoa > Arthropoda > Insecta > Phasmatodea > Phasmatidae > Clitarchus > Clitarchus hookeri. The sequence continues at coordinate 38,631 of NQII01010229.1, read as the reverse complement.
ATTATAGTGTTTTTTTTTAAATTCATTCCGACAGTATAACTGATGAAACCGTATGAGCATTTACTCTGCCGTAGTGATATTTTATGTACCGACTAGTATGTCTGCTATAATAAACTATCTGGAGACAGGCGGGACCAAATCATGCACCATAGTACGGTAGTCAAAAGTAAAATACCTGACCCACTGCGCAACCACACACTTCAGTAAGCTACGATATTACGTAAGCTGTATAAAGAGTACGATAGCCGCTGTCATGTGACTTGTGACTGAATGGAAGTTACGACGTTGAGAAATTTAGTTAGTATTTGAGAACTACATCTTCAGCGCCCGTGAGGGTGAAGTCATACGGAGCAGCAGCGACAGAGGAGAGGGAAAATGGAAAACCCCGAGTAAATTCGTCGGCCAACGCCAATGTCCGCCACGTTCTCCACATTAAAAATAATTTACCGTGGGCCCGCCAAGAACAGAACTCGGATCGCCACGGCAAGAGCAAGAGACCAGTGCGTTAGCCACGAAAGTACTGAGGCCTCGCCTGTTCGAATGGAGAGAAGGCGCTTGAATTTCCGAGAATTCAATATATATATACATACATGTACACCTATATAAACATATATAGACATATACAAACAAGTACATTTATACACACATACACACGTGTACAGATATCACCATATATATACATATACAGGTAGGTACGCCTAACGTGGAAAACCAAAAAAATTTCCGGAACGATTGCAGATTACGAAATGAGATTTTCGTTCAATGAAATTACGAACTAGTACAGTCAAATAAGGAGAAAAAAAAGGGGTAAACATCGGAATGAAAGTTAGAAAGCTGAAAATTTGCATACATCTTTGTTTTGACATTCTAAAAATTAGCTCAAAAGTCTCATAGAATCTCGTATCCACGTGTCAAGAAATTCAAGGTCAAAGATTGCGAAAATCGGGTTATTGTGAATATCTTGTGTCGTATGCTTCAAATGATGTGCTTGAAATTTTTACAAAACTTGTAGACCATAACATTCTCTACATATGTGGTCTTAGGCGATATTTTATATAATCAACCTTTCTCGAGATAGAGCGCTAAGAGTGGGAAGTGCCTATCCGTATATAGGATAACGTTATGTCAACTGTGGAATCCAATGCATAGTACAGTTAATAAAATTAATTATTTCCTAAAAATATTATAATTATTGAGGAACTTACATTATTTACTTAGTTATAAAAAATATTTATAAATATTATTCATAAATAAGACATCCGTTTGATAATATTTAGTTAATTTATATTGATTATAAGTAAGAAAGAGATTAAGTATTTCTTTTTCGAACAGTATAAATGCTTGTTTATATATCTACCTATATTATTACCCGAAACAGGGCCCCTAACACGACCAATTCTATTTATATAATAGTAAGTTGGAGCAGATGTTCAATTGTTAAGACCATTGCAGCAGCTCGACAGCATATCTGCCGTGTCTACTACCACATCCAAAATTGGTTAGGGGAAGATTTAGAACCCGAGGAATGTGAGTGGATATTGCAAAACAAAATCCTGGAACCCACAACAACATTACTACCACCAGCACCAGAATAATTACTCAGTACGATCTTCTGCAATTGCAAGAAAGACTGTGGTGCGAGTTGTGGATGTAGAAAAGTAGGGTTGCAATGCTCCTCAGTTTGTGGCCAGTGTAACGGACAGCCATGCCTCAACGCTTTATCATATCCAAATGATCTTGATGAAGAAAGTGAATGTGTACCTGAGGTTTTTGAAGCTTTAGAACCGAATATAACAGACAACGAGGATGATGTTAACAACTGGAAATTCAATTTGGGCAACCATAAGAGTAAGACGATGACGAACAAGAGGAATATTAAACTGCATGCTTGCTATTGATAATCAAAGTAACAAAAACAAATCCGCCTTACATTTCAACTTAAATAAATTGTAATAGATTTAGGATAAACTTATAATTAATAAATATGTATTTATAATGTATTTAAACTATTTCATTTCAATATCTTATTGTTAATATAAATTAACTAAATATTATCAAACGTATGTCTTATTTATAAATAATATATATAAATATTTGTTATAAATCAGTAAATAATTTACGTTTCTCCATAATTATAATATTTTTAGTAAATAATCAATTTTATAAACTGTACTATCCATTGGATTCCACAGTTGACATAACGTTATCTTATATATGGATAGGCGCTTCCTACTATTCGCGCTCTATCTCGAGAACGGTTAATTATATAACATATCGCCTAAGACAAAATTTGTAGATAACTTTATGCTCTACAAGTTTTCTAATAATTTCAAACATAATTTGAAGCATAGGAAACAAGATATTTACAAAAAAAACCGATTTTCGCGACCTTTGACCTTGAATATCTTGACACGGGGACACGAGATACTATGAAACGCTTGAGCTAACTTTAAGTATGTCAAAACAAATATGTATGCAAATTTTAAGCTTTTTATCTTTCATTCCGAGGTCAAATCCCTATTTGACTTGACTATACGGGGGCAAGTAATTTTCCGCAAAGTGACAATTTATAACACGTGTATAACACATATGATTTTCCCCTAGAAAAATAGATTTATTTCAACAAAATCTGAAAGTACGTGCAAAGAGGAACTCAGTGATATACCTAGCATATGCAATGGAAAATAGCACAGAAACGCCAAGAAAAGATGTCCAAATCTGATTGAGTGAGCCGGTAGCATGGGGCAATGGACCTGTACTCACAGCTATAAGCAAGCAGACAAGCGTCGTGACTCATTCTGGAGGGACCGCTTCCTAATAGCAACGTAGCGCTTACGTTAAAGCGGCAAGGGGAACGGAATGCGAAATTGGACAAAGGAGAGCACCGTTGTGGAAGGAATACGGGCGATGTCAGTGCAAGTCTGATATCTGTATATTACGTTTTATTCAGAAACCAACGTAATTCAAGGGATTTGTTTCCTAGTCATTAACTACACTGAGTAACGAGTGCTGACAGATGCACAACAAAAATAGAACAAACCAATCTAAGGAGAAATGCAATCGCACCCGCTTGCATAGTACAAAAGAGCACAGTTATGGTTGAAACGCATCACATTAGGTCTTTCCACAGCATGTGCTTGATGTGTTAACCATCGACAGCAATACATATCTGTATACCCACATGTAGCGAGTGACGAGCGCCCTGAAGTGTTTCTGACATAATGCCTCTACAAGCTGCAACAATGCGTTCCTGAATGTCTTCTGGCGTCGTAGGAACCGTGTTGTACCCGCTATCTTCCAGTGCTCCCCCACAGGAAAAAATCAAGATGTGTGAGGTCGGGGAAGCGAGCTAGCCATCTTACAACACCACCACCACCACCACGCCCTAACGACCGGTTTGGAAACGTTTCATATAACCNGAGCGAGCTAGCCATCTTACAACACCACCACCACCACCACGCCCTAACGACCGGTTTGGAAACGTTTCATATAACCCTTGCCTCGCCACCAAAGCAAAATACGCAGGACAACCCTCATAGTGAAACCCCATATCACGACGTATGTCGAGTAGTACGTATTCCAGAAGTGCCAGTAAAGGTCTCTCTGAGGAAATGGGCGAACTTACAGCCGTTAATTGTCCCGTGAATGAAGTATGGCCTGATGACGTAGTCTCAAACAATTCCATAACACACGTTCACTTTCTATTGCCGTTGGTGCTCCACGTGTCGGACCCACGAGGATTCTCCGTCACCCAGTACTGCAAATTTCGTAAATTAACGCGCTCATGGTTTGTGAAGGTCGCTTCATCGGCAAGTAGTATGTTCTTCAGAAAATTACTGTCCTGACTTACAGATATCAGAATATACCTACAGAACTGAAAACGCTGCTGGAAATCACCTTCATGTAATGCCTGAAGAAGAGCCATGTGATATGGATGGAATTTCCGTAGGGGCGGTATCTGTAAGATACTTGTTTTACTTATTCCTACGAACCTGGAAAACTCTCGCGTACCCATGTGGGGGTTTACATCGACCCGTGCCAACACATCAAGTTAATGCGTCTCGCCCGTAGCAGTCTTTCGTCACACTCGTGCTGTGGAATTCCAATCACCTAGTGACAAGAGACGTGTGCAAGTTCTTCGCATCGTTTGCCGTTAGATGGGGGTCCGATTCGGANATTCCAATCACCTAGTGACAAGAGACGTGTGCAAGTTCTTCGCATCGTTTGCCGTTAGATGGGGGTCCGATTCGGATATCTTTCACCACACATCTGGTTGGCTTGCTTGGTATTTCTGCAAACTCATGGTAAATAATTAGAGCGTTCAGTTTTCCCTAGTACGTGAACTTCAGTGTATACTGACAGCCAAACACTGCAATACCACTTACCAGATTACGGGGACTGGTACTGCGCTGCTATTAAGAAGCGGTCCAGTCAGGATGTCACGGCGCATGTTGCTTACTTACAGCTGTGAGTACATGCCCACTGCCCTATGCTACCGACCCACCTAACTTAATCATATTTGCACTTTATATCATGGCATTACTGTTTTATTTTCCATTGCATATACTACATTACTAAATTCCTCTTTGCACGCACTTTCTGATGCCGCTGAAAAAAATGTATGTTTTCAAGAGAAAAATCGTATGCGATTTTAGTATTTAGGTTNGACTCATGGTAAATAATTAGAGCGTTCAGTTTTCCCTAGTACGTGAACTTCAGTGTATACTGACAGCCAAACACTGCAATACCACTTACCAGATTACGGGGACTGGTACTGCGCTGCTATTAAGAAGCGGTCCAGTCAGGATGTCACGGCGCATGTTGCTTACTTACAGCTGTGAGTACATGCCCACTGCCCTATGCTACCGACCCACCTAACTTAATCATATTTGCACTTTATATCATGGCATTACTGTTTTATTTTCCATTGCATATACTACATTACTAAATTCCTCTTTGCACGCACTTTCTGATGCCGCTGAAAAAAATGTATGTTTTCAAGAGAAAAATCGTATGCGATTTTATTATTTAGGTTTATGCACATCTTAATAACAGTCGCTTTAAGGCAAATTACTTGCCCCCGTACATAATTTCATTTAGTGGCAACAGCATTTCGTGATCTGCAACCATTCCGGTAATTTTTGGTGTGTCCACTTTAGGTGAACCACTCTGTATATGCATATGCAGCGTGTTTGAGAAACGTATACAAACACAGGCACGTTATTCGTGACCGGAAAAGAGAAAAATTGATAGACGACACCCACGGTCGAGCTCAAATAATAAGGACCGTAGAAACTCTTAAAGGCGGAGGGCGACAAGCATATTACGTGGGATATTATGCAAAGTACTTGCGTTAGAGGAACACAAATCGGTATAAGGCGTAATTAAACCAAGATCTTGGATAACAGGAAGGTATGGTACATATTATACAAACCCATAAACTAAATAATAGGGGTTGGCACCCCTTGATTGCATGCAACATTTACACCGTGAGGTTGAATATATAGTGGATAAAATCGGATGAAGCAGGACGTCACAATTAGAAAAAAAAGTCCCCTAGTTGCAACTCTAGGATCCACCGTTACAGTTTAAAATGCAAATGAAGGGTACAGTGATGACCATGGCCTGGTGAGTAGGCAACACGCCTTCCCCTTGTGGTAAACACATGTTGGTGATATTATGCACGATGATACATGTCACAGCCAGTTCCCCTTCACCACTCATGATCAGTGCAATTTCCCGCCCCGTCTGCCCNTATGCACGATGATACATGTCACAGCCAGTTCCCCTTCACCACTCATGATCAGTGCAATTTCCCGCCCCGTCTGCCCGAGCGGCCTGTTATTCGCAGCCTGTCACTGTTGTGATTCACTAGGTATCGCAGACGTAAACATGAACGAGTACACAAATCCTAAAATGACTGACATGGTCTTGGTGTATTGTGAAGTGAGAGGCAACGGCAGGGCAGCGGCGCATGTGTACAGCCAAAGATATCCTGCACGACGTCAGNGGTGTATTGTGAAGTGAGAGGCAACGGCAGGGCAGCGGCGCATGTGTACAGCCAAAGATATCCTGCACGACGTCAGCCGAACCACCAGATATTCGCACACCTTACAAGGCGACTACGGGAAACAGGCACGTTTCAGCGTCGATGTGGACCTAGTCGACCGAGAACTGCCCGTACTTCGCANAAAGGCGACTACGGGAAACAGGCACGTTTCAGCGTCGATGTGGACCTAGTCGACCGAGAACTGCCCGTACTTCGCAGTTCGACGAGGCGGTCTTCCAGAACGTAGAGGACAACGCGTCGACAACCACCAGCGCGATCGCGCAGAGAATGTATGCATCGAATGGCACAGTATGGTGTGTCCTCCATGAACAACTGCTGCGACCATACTATGTGCGTAGCGTACAAGCACTGGGGCCAGCAGATTATGCCCCTTGGTCAGCATTTTGCCGGTGGTTCATGCAACAGTGTGAAATTGATCCTGATTCCCCGGCGATTGTAATGTTAACAGACCAAGCCACGTTCACACTGGAAGGCTTTTGAAACAGTAGAAATGTCTACATGTGGGACGACTCCAACCCAAATACAACTATAACGAGAGGCTACCAGCACCACTNTGAAACAGTAGAAATGTCTACATGTGGGACGACTCCAACCCAAATACAACTATAACGAGAGGCTACCAGCACCACTAGACCATCAACATTTGTGTCGGCATAGTGAGGGACAATGTTATTGGCCCATACTTGCTGCCTAACAATGTGTCAGGATTTTAATATTATGATTTCCTGCAGTTCAAATTGCCAGTGTTACTGGGGGATATTCCGCTCGCCGTCAGATAACGGATGTGACTGCAACACGACGGTGCACCACCTTATTTCACCAGGATTGTGAGTGACCACCTCACCACAGCGTATCCCGCTCANTGTAACAGTAGAAATGTCTACATGTGGGACGACTCCAACCCAAATACAACTATAACGAGAGGCTACCAGCACCACTTGACCATCAACATTTGTGTCGGCATAGTGAGGGACAATGTTATTGGCCCATACTTGCTGCCTAACAATGTGTCAGGATTTTAATATTATGATTTCCTGCAGTTCAAATTGCCAGTGTTACTGGGGGATATTCCGCTCACCGTCAGAGAACGGATGTAACTGCAACACGACGGTGCACCACCTTATTTCACCAGGATTGTGAGTGACCACCTCACCACAGCGTATCCCGCTCACNACTGCAACACGACGGTGCACCACCTTATTTCACCAGGATTGTGAGTGACCACCTCACCACAGCGTATCCCGCTCACTGGATAGGTGCCTCGTGCGTGGCCACCACGCTCCCCGGATATTACGCAATTACACTTCTGGCTGTGCGGATTTCTTAAGGCGTGTGTGTACGAGACACCCGTGGTATCTGCAGAGGACCTGTTAGCGAGGGCCATGGCTGCCTGCGATCAAGTGCGAGAAACACCACGAGTTTTTCAACGCGTCTGCCAGTCTCTAATACGCCATATGAACTACTGCATTGGCATTGGAGGAGCACATTTCGAACATTTGTTGTGATATTGGTTGTGTTACGGCCACCTGCATAATCTCGAATGGTCGCCGAGTCATTTCTGTTATGCTGAGTGCCTTCGGTACCGATAACACTTGCTACATCACGGGATTTATGTGTGTACACACATTAATGCAGAGTCTCGCTACTGAGCCCATTAAGTCATTATCACTTCTCTCGACGTATTGCAACACCGACTGCATTATAGATAACACATCACTGTACGCACCAAACATGTGTTTATCTCGGATACGGTCACAGTTAGCCAATGCAACCAACATATTGTTTTCTTCGTTTCTACTCTGTGTTGCACCATCTGCCATCTACACAGCTACACTTAGGTGTAGCACATTTCCTANTTGTTTTCTTCGTTTCTACTCTGTGTTGCACCATCTGCCATCTACACAGCTACACTTAGGTGTAGCACATTTCCTATTGATAATCTGTTTGCTGCGTGTTGGCTCCTGGCGATACTCATTCGGCGAGGGTTCTCCGGATGCAAGAAGGGTTGCGTACTCACCATGTCATGGTACTGCTACCACTGAACACGAAGTTTGCGTTTTAACCGGAAACGGTGCGTCCTAGAGAGTTGCAACTAGGGTTTTTTTTTTGTGCTAACTACGACGTCCTGCTTCATCTGATGGTATCCATTTTCAATTTAACCCCACGGTGTAATAGTTTCATGAAATCAAATGGTTCCAACTACTATAATTTACATGATAGGTGTGAGTACAACGTACCATACCTTCCTGTTATCTAAGATCTTATGTGTTACGTGAATTCAAAATTTAGTGATTCAGAAAACCTAACGGCAAATTTTACAGAATCGATAAGAAACGTACTCGTAGTAGAATTTATTGCACACGAAAACTATGTTATATCAAGTTATGACAACGTTCAAAATTACACGAAAAGTGAATAAATTAACTTTTATTGCTATATGTACAACACCAATTTATAATTTAGTGTCCTAGAGAAACTTGTAAATTTCCAGTAAGAATTTGCATTCATTCATACATTTTTGATTTGTCAGTGTAACAGGGGGGTGTGGTGAGGAAGGCTGTATTTGTCTAGATCAGAAACCTGGCAATTTGAACATGAAACCACGTAGTCAAACAGTAAGTATTTTCACGATTTTTTTAAAAATCATTATAGTAATTTTTAATTGAAAATGAAAAATGGAATGCCTATATAGAAACATGCATATATATATATAATACAATGTTAAATAATTTTCCATATTAGTATGTAATTATATGTTACAGTTCACACGTGCAGGGGCGACAGTGGTTCGGCGGCTAGAGCTCGCTTCCCACCAAGGCGGGTGTTGCTCCCGGATTTTCGCACGTGGGAATAGTGCCGGACGATCTCGCTGGTCAGCACGTTTTCTCAGGGATCTCCATTTCCCCCCGCCATTGCATTCCGGCGCTCATCCACTTCCATCACGCGTCACCCTCGTCGGCTCGCAAGACCTCGTCGTTAAAAGCTGCCCAAATCTCTTTACTGCATTCACAACTGTTCCCAAACTGTACTCTGAAGTCTAAATTGTAGTAAAATCTAACCCCATATTATGTTTCTTTCCATGTACTCGGAAATTTTTTTTTTTTTGTTTCGCCGTGTCGAAAAGTAAAAGTGATTTACCATTTGCGCGACAAGCTCAAATCAAAATATGTATGGTAAAACCGCCACGTCACGCATAAATTACAGCTGCGAGAAACACTGCAGGTCATGAGCATTAATTTCCAGTGAACCAGCGGGCAGCTATTCGTCCCGGGGTATCATCTCCACCCTGTCCTCCGACCCCTCATCGCCGTCAGCCAGCCACCCTCTCGACTTAATGCGCACGTAGCATAATCCCAGGCCAGCAAGCTGCTGCACGAGCACGGATAAGAACGACCTATGTCCAAGTGTATGTTCTTACCTTAGACACAGTGGTGGATTCAAACGGGAGGGGAAAAAAGGAGAAAATTCCCTCCCTCGAGAGTTTACGTAGTAAATTTGTTATATAATTCACCCAACTCGGAAAGAAAATTTAACGAAAATACGTACGAGTTCTAGCAATCTTCTTATGCCTACTCATGAGCTTTATTTAACACGTGGCTTTATCTTTTCGCATAGCTATATAGTAATTATTTCAGTAATTTGCTAACGAATTTGAAAGAACTGAGCTGCGAGTGAACAAACTGTTTAATGACTTACAAATGTACAACACAGTTCCGCGTCCAAGATCATGTTCTGAATCCGCCCTGCACATAAGTGTGACCAAAGTTCGCCAGTGCTGTGGCAATGGGTAAGAGCCACGAGGAACCAACCCCTTAAATTAACATGCAAAACCACCAAGGATAGCAATGCTGTATCTGCGGTGATTCTTTCACCGATATTGGCACCCATCTCCCTCTGAAACAAATAAATAATACGAATAAATTGTGAGTCTCGCTTTTTTTTATCGCCTGTATGGGGTGTGTTAAGCCACAGGGAAATAACACGCCTGTTTTTATAAAGAAAATTATTTCCTAATGGACTTTCCTTTGCTTACCCGGACCACCCCATTGCCACGCCTACTTATCTTATGTATTTATTGCTGTTAAAAACAGAACCTAGCCCAATCAAACATTATGAAAGCATTGTTATAATACCGAGCGAGGTGGTGATGTTCTAATTATTTGGACTAGGATTCTGGAGGACCTCGGTTTGAATCCCGATCCAGCCATCCTGATTTCGGTTTACTGTGGTTTTCCAGAAATCACTCCAGGCTAATACTGGGCTAATAATAGGCCATGGCTGGTTCCTTCCTCGTTTCTGCTTCTCTCAGCGACTTCCTCCGTCTCTAATGACCTCGCTGTTTGCGAGACGTTAGGCTGTATCTGCTTACCTGTTATTATAATAATTATTTACATCTTATCCATTTAAACAGTTATTTTCCATAAAAGTGTATGCTTTTGATATTAGTGTGTTCACTTCAGACATTACGCTTGAATAATGGTCACTTAAAAAACGATCACTAACGCCTCATTTTGGAGAACTTTTTTTTTAAATAAAAGTGCAAGCACACACGTAACTTTGATATTATTCAAGGACAATTTACATTTTTGTGTTATTTTCGTTGCTATATGCATAGTACAATTAACCTAGAAGTAAACGGGCTTAGGGGAGATTACTTAGTGTCTTCGAATTGTGAAACTGCGTTGTCAGTAACACCCTCAAAACATATTTGCAAAAGTGCTTAAATTCAATTATTTTCTATCGTAAATTTTGTATTTATGGATATCAGAGGGTAAAAAATACAAAACATGTTTTATTGTGAGATTGTATGGACTGTATATTAAGAAGCTTTAAACTAATTTTGACGCGAATTCTTGTAATACTGAATAGCTTCTACCTGAACTCGGCGCAAAGCATATTTCTTACTAAATTTTTGATGTTTGCACGAGCGCCCGGAAAACTGTCATTGAAAGGATAAAATTGTATAAAATGTTGAAATTAGTACAAATTAACATAATAAAGGTCAAACGAATACTAGCGGTCCACGCATTTCGGTAATTAATAACAAGAAGTTATATAAGTTATTTAATTATTGTACTTTCTTCTCCACTTACATGCATGCAAATTTCATGAGGTTAGGATGGCATGGCGCAGAGAATCGGATCTTGAAGTACATAAAGATTAAGGATAAAGGACTTCCCACCANCATGCAAATTTCATGAGGTTAGGATGGCATGGCGCAGAGAATCGGATCTTGAAGTACATAAAGATTAAGGATAAAGGACTTCCCACCATATTTGATAGTATAGGTCAAACTGTTCCCACAATATTTGTAGGCCTATAACAACAATTAATTTTTTCCGTACCTTCAAAATTGCGGACGACGAAAGATATTAACATGTTTCTTACTTATAATCNTAACAACAATTAATTTTTTCCGTACCTTCAAAATTGCGGACGACGAAAGATATTAACATGTTTCTTACTTATAATCAGGTCAAGTTAGCTCAAAAAATAGGGGTAAGCTTACAAAAATTCGCATAGAGCTAAAAATTGGTACGAATGTCGGGAACACCATTATAAATGAAATGTGAAAAGTCCCCATTAATCCCTCATCTGCAAAAAAAAAAATATTCAAGGTCAAAGTTCGCAAATATGGGTTTTTTTGCATTTTTCAGCCAAACGGTAAATTTTATCNTAAGCTTACAAAAATTCGCATAGAGCTAAAAATTGGTACGAATGTCGGGAACACCATTATAAATTAAATGTGAAAATTCCCCATTAATCCCACATCTGCAAAAAAAAATATTCAAGGTCAAAGTTCGCAAATATGGGTTTTTTGCACTTTTCAGCCAAACGGTAAATTTTATCATAAAAATAAGTTAGACAAAAATTGTAGATCATGCAATTATCTATACAAATTGTTCTTACACCTTTTTTTCTAAGAGTCACCCTTTCTGAGATATAACGATTCAAAAAGTTGAAAAAGTTGTGTTCTTCATAATATGCACAAGTACGCCGCGTATATACATCACTGGAGCCGTAATACAAGTAAAAATACTTTTATATTGGTCTGTGTAACTTATACGTACAAAATAGTACAACTCTGAGAATATGAACTTGAAAGACACCCAGTCCCTCATTGTATGCGCCAGTATAACCTTGAACAACATCGGTCTCCTTTTCCACTGTCCGCGTGGCAAAGTCGTATACCTGCTCCTTTTTCGAAGACCTAAACGAAATACAGTTAGTCTCAAACGTACCTTCGTAGTGAAAACACGTGAGTATTGCTAAAAGTTCCTAACCAAGGTTGTGCCGTTTTTAGTTTTAAAAAAAATGTCGCAAATGTGCTTTATTTGTAGTAAACCTTTGACTGAAAGTGAAATTGTTACTGTTGATCGTGGCATGAAGACATTAATTGATGCAAGTACTGAAAGAGGTGATGAATTATCGGAATACCTGAAAGACCAGAAATCTGTGACAATGCATGTGCAGTGTCGCAAAAAGTACACTCGAAAGAGTACTATTGCTGCAGTTAAAAGACAACACGAAGAAGAACAAGCCAGTACATCTACAATAAGTCCTCCTCGTACTAGAGCACGCGTAAGTCAATTAGATTTTTGTTTTAAACAATGTTGCTTATTTTGCGGCAATGAATTGAATGAAGAGTATGAGAAGAAAAAAGCACTGGATGCTCGGCGTATAATTTTCAAAGTAACTACACTTTCATTTAAAGAATCTATTCTGAAAGTAGCTCAAACTCGTTCTGATGATGTGGCAAAAGCTGTTACTGCTCGAATTGGGTTTGATTATGATTTAGTTGCTGCTGAGGCTAAGTATCATAATGATTGTTATAATTCCTTCTTGAGACCGACCACTGGGGGTAAAGTCGGTCGTCCTCAAGATGAAGCTACGAATCTTGCAATGGAAGAAATATTTACATACATTGAAAATAGCGATGATTGTCAGTTTACATTAAACGAATTAAAACATATTTGCAAAAATTCAGCTGTAGATAACAGAACCATTAAGATACGATTAAAGCTGAGGTATGGTGATAACATTATTTTAACGGAAAAATCAGGAACATCAACATTCATATGTTTTATTGATAATCATCATGATATTTTAAATCAAGCTTGGTACGAAAATAAAAAATTAGATGAAAAAGAAGAACGATTTAGGATCCTGGAAGCTGCGGCAGCAATCATTCGAGAAGATATTCAATCTGCAGTATTCGATCATTCTAATTACCCCCCGCCAGGTCGTATGTTTGAAGATGTTAACAGTGAAATTCCAGAGTCACTGACGTATTTTTTGGAGCGAGTAATTCTAAAAAATAAACGATTAAATTTAGATCATTTAAAATTAGTATGCACAAATATTAGCCATAGTATTATGACTGCTGTTCGGCCTAGGTCATTCAAATCCAAATTACAATTGGGTCTCTCAGTTTATTTTCATCGACGATTTGGGTCAAAACGTCTTATACAAATTTTGTCGTCTTTCGGTTTGTGCGCATCTTATAATGATACTATGATGTACGAGGCAGCAGCAGTTTTTCATCGTCCACCTCATATCTTACCACCAGAAACTGGCACGTTTGTTCAATATGTTGCAGACAATGCTGATATAAATGTAAATACGCTAGACGGTCATAACACGCTTCACATAATGGGTATCATTCAAATTGTTACTCCGAAAAGTTCAGTTTTACTAGAAGAGCCTATACCACGAATAAAAGAAGCCCCTTCAGCAAAAGATTTCGCGGCAAAAGCTCATGTGCCAATACAGATCTATCAAAATGATGGTGTAGTAGGTTACAGTAAAATAAATGTCCAAGATTTTGCTTATGGAAGTGAAGCAACAGTATCTTTACTCAAAAAAGTCGATGTGATATGGTTCTATGGCAAATGGAAAAAGTTATCGTTACCCGGTTGGAATGGTTTTATTGAACGTTTAACAAATAATCTTATGAATTTTTGTAAATGTAAAATTTCATTTTTACCATTTCTTCATCAACCGGCTAGTAACTACAATACTATATACACGACTTTACTTTGTGCATTAGAGAATTCAAAACGTTATGGCCACAATGTATGCATTATTACTTTTGATCAACCTCTATATGCCAAAGGTCGAGAAATCGTATCAGCCGCACCTGAAGGCTCTGAATTATCCAAGATCATAATCAGGCTCGGAGGGTTTCATCTACTCATGTCGTTTCTTGGAGCGATTGGTTACATTATGCAAGGAAGCGGCATGAAAGAAGTACTTTCTTTGATTTATGCACCTAAGTCATTAGAAAAAATGCTCAATGGTCATGCTTACGCGAGAGCTGTTCGAGCTCATACATTACTTCAGCTTACTTTAGCAATATTAATATCAAAAGAACTTGATATTGATGACGTCATGGATGCAAATCTTATCATTACTGTTGAAAACGTATTAGATAACACTATTTCATATAATGATGTTGAAAATGATGATGAAACATCAGGAGCATTACTTTATCAGTGTAATCAAAAACTAAGAGAATATGAAGAACGAGGACCTACCGCAAAACTATGGATACAATATTTTAATATGGTGTCGATTGCAAAGGAGTTTATAAGAGCTGAACGTATGGGAGATTGGAAAGCTCATTTGAACAGCGTTAAAGAAATGCTTCCTTATTTTCACGCATCAGGACATTTTCCTTATGCTAAGTCTGCACACTTATATTTGCAAGATATGTTACAATTACAGAACTTTATGAATCCTAGTGTTTACCAAAAGTTTACAGAAGGATTTTTCACTGTTAGACGTTCAGATAAATTAAGTTGCGGAACTTCAACGGATATGGTGATCGAGCAGTCAATGATGAAAGCTATGAAGACAGATGGAGGTATTGCTCGAGGGAGAAGTACGAAAGAGAGTGTCATAAGTAAATGGGTTTATAGTATGCATGCAATGAATACTGTTTGTGAAGGATTGGAAGATCTCGCTAATGTTAGAATGGATACAACAGATCAGCATGTTGATGCAAGTGATTCACGAGTAAAGAAAGATGCTAAAGACATACAAAAACTTCTAGAGTGGTTTTCATTACATGATCCTTTTCCGGAGGTTGACAAAATTGTATCTATTGCCAGTGGAGTCGTTGGTGATGATAAAATTAACTGTCATAAAGCTCGTGAAGTTGGGATTGCCTCCATGTCTAAAATAACAGGATTGACGTTTAATAACATTAAATTAAAACGCGCTGATAAAGTAGTCACTCTTTTAGCTATGAGTAGCACCATAAAAGTTCACGATGAGAAAGTACCTGTCGACCCTGTATTATTATTTCAACGCATGAGTATTACTACGGCATTTGAAGATGAAATTGAAAAATATTTCGAATATGAATTGGCTCCCTACCCGTTGTCACTGTTCGATGATATTGGAATGCGTAAAACACAAAAGTCAGCCATTTACGATTGTTTTCAAACAGTAAACATTGATATTAACAACATTAATGTTACGTACATCATCGATGGAGGACATCTGTTACACCGCGTTGTGTGGGATCGCGAAGAAACATTTAACGTTATTTTATATAAATACGTTCAGTATGTACGTAAACATTTTGGCCATAGAGTGACTGTAGTATTCGATGGCTATACCGATTGTAAGAAAAATATTAAAGCCGCAGAACAACGTCGTCGTACTACAACATCTTCATCTTCTGATGTCATATTTGATCAATTTATGACAGTTCCCACAAGCCAACAAAAATTTCTTGCAAATACTCACAACAAGTCTCGGTTCATTTCAATGTTGAAAGAAAAATTTACCACTGAAAATATTTTTGTCAAACAAGCTGATAATGACGCTGATGTCCTGATAATTGAAACAGCAATAGAACAATTCAACTCAACAAATACAACTATTGTTGTTGGTGAAGACATTGATTTATTGGTATTACTTACTGCTCGAACTCCAACCGAACAAATTATTTATTTCTTAAAACCTGGGAAAGCTCAACAGCAGTCGGAAATATATTCATCCAAAAGTTTATCAGCTTTTGCAAAATGTCAAAATCACATACTATTTTTACACGCAATAACTGGCTGCGATACGACATCAGCATTTTTCAGGAGGGGTAAAACAACAGTTTTTAAATTCTTTGAAAAACAATATTTCGTTAATTGTGCTGAAGTTTTTAAAGAGAGTAACTCTACTCCACAAGATGTAATCACCAACGGAATTCGTTTTCTTCTTTCTGTATACGGAGCTCCAAAAACAATTACCTGCTTAGATAAGTTTCGATACTTATGTTTTGTAAAAAATACTCGTAACAAAAAACGAGTGCAATTAGCTTGCCTTCCTCCAACCTCTGCTTCTGCTCATCAGCATCTATTTCGGGTATATTATCAAGTTCAAGTGTGGCTTGGTAATCAACTGGACCCAGAAGACTGGGGTTGGAAGTTAATTGACAATACATTGGAACCAATCCAGACTTTGCTCCCACCTGCACCGGAAAAACTCCTCAATACAATTTTTTGCAATTGTAAAAAGGGATGTAATGCTAAATGCGGCTGCAAAAAAATTGGATTGTTTTGTTCATTAGCATGTACCAGTTGTCAAGGCCAGTCGTGCTCCAATGTTGAATCGCCATCAGAAGAGGATTCTTACGATATCAGCGAGGACACATCTGATGCATCGCTGTTAGGACCATTTACTTGTACCCAGCAGGAAGAAGAAGAAGAAGAAGAAGTTACACTTGAAGTTCCATTAGATGATTATGAATCAGACGAATAAATTTCCCCAATTACTCAGAATTCACACCGCTTTCATCATTTCCAATAATACAATTTTTTATTATTACATATTATTGGATTAAACAGGACCACAATAGATCGTGGAATAGGCCTACCGGGGAAACCACGTTTAAAAAAAACGCGCCAAGTACACTACCTCACAGGTGGCGTGGAAACGTGTGCATATTATGAAGAACACAACTTTTTCAACTTTTTGAATCGTTATATCTCAGAAATGGTGACTCTTAGGAAACAAAGTGTAAGAACAATTGTTATAGATAATTGCATGATCTACAATGTTTGTCTGACCTATTTGTATGATAAAACTTACCGTTTGGCTGAAAAATGCAAAAAACCCATATTTGCGAACTTTGACCTTGAATAAATTTTTTTGCAGATGTGGGATCGATGGGGACTTTTCACATTTCCTTTATAATGGTGTTCCCAACATTCGTACCAATTTTTAGCTCTATGAGAATTTTTGCAACCTTGAATGTCGATTTTGACCGGGCTATTAATTTAGCGTACACGATACTACACCACACCAATTTTATTTTAAACTGGCCACCCCTTTGAAAGCAAAAAACCTCTTTTAAATATTTTATGTCCCCCATGCTACGAGCTGTATGCAAAAGTGTTGCGGGATTGCTATCTCANAAAAAACCTCTTTTAAATATTTTATGTCCCCCATGCTACGAGCTGTATGCAAAAGTGTTGCGGGATTGCTATCTCATTCCCTATAATCTGCCCAGGACAGGTACTGGAGCTATATCGCAGCTTACTGCGTTTGTCCTTATTGAGAGAGTTAACTTTCCAGATATCTGATGTGATGGATTTCAACGAACTGTGACACGAATCCAACCTCGACTGACCGGACACCAGAGAAAACCTCTGGTGGAGCCAACCGACCCTCGGTGAACTTTCCATGGCACTAGCGGGTTTTACAATCTGCTAAACCGAATGTAATTTTACCACGGCCACTGAATTTCATCACGCTGAAATCCAGGCCCACAGGGCCCAACAAGCTGAGCGCTTGGCAGTTCAACACTCTCCACCCCGTACAATTTATCGNTTCATCACGCTGAAATCCAGGCCCACAGGGCCCAACAAGCTGAGCGCTTGGCAGTTCAACACTCTCCACCCCGTACAATTTATCGGCCCAGGCCACATCGGCGGATATCTGCTTCCTGATAGCAAGAAGGACATGACTGCCCGGCTCATAGCGGCATTTTCAAAGCCACGTGAGTTGTAATTGTTGTAAAGTATACATGGCGAGAGTGGATGTGTTCACACACTGGTGCAATTGGAAATAAACGACCACCGAGTAAGCAAGGATTACACAATATCCGAACGAATTTCAAAGATTTTATATGTACTAACTATTTCCTTTTTTAAACAACACAGGCTAATATTTTGTCACTTCANAAACGAATTTCAAAGATTTTATATGTACTAACTATTTCCTTTTTTAAACAACACAGGCTAATATTTTGTCACTTCAGACACCATTTCACCTGCGCAATTAATTCATACGTTAGTATATAATGAGTTTAATAAGTGCTTAAAACCATGAATATTTTTTCTTCTTATTCACTGACCAGGATGCCTGAATGCCGGGTCATTTGATTCTCTCCAAGGTAGCAGAATTTCTAGGAAAGGAACGTTTTCTCCTCGGATCCTTAACTCTATAATTATGTTAAAGAAAAAACTAAAAAAAAAAAGAATGTTTTTAGTTTACAAAATTACAATAGTATCCATGCCCGCTCCCAACATTTAATGGCTTTCGTGTGTGCTATGAGAAAATGCGAATTTCTAAAAGAGTTCAATATATTTTTTTGATTATTCATAGCTTTTTTTGTTTTGTGAGGCAGTAGCAGCTCTAGTCCGAAAATTTGTGACTAACTTAATACACAAGTATTAACGTCTAAGTGGTCAACTACAAGACTTATTTTGTTAGGCCTAACATTACAGCGGAATCACTCGCTCTGAATAGTAAAATGCAGATAACATCTCTCAGTGTTTTAAGATATATTCTTGGGAATTTTAACATTATTAGCGGTCATTTATATTTATTACTCAGGTGAACAAAATGTTCAACTTGACATTTCACTGCCTTTGACAAGCCGTTGTAAAAAAATTTCGTTCACGGTTTCATTTCACTTTTTTTAAATTGCTCATATTTAATAATAAACTGGTTAGCATCACTAGGCCAATTACAAAGTCTCTCTTATAGCAGGTACGGAATTGGAATTACATAGAAAAAATAGTACTGCTACACCTTGAAAGCAACTAACGGAAACAGCAGCTGCCGGGAATAGACGTGGAAAACCAAGCGCAAAAGAATATCACCAACCCTCGGCTGGGATCGAACCTATGACCTCCCGAATACGAGCTGGCACTAACCGAACATGGCGTTATGTAAAAAAAAATATCTGAAGAAAGTAAGCGCTGTATAGCCCCTGCCATTGCAGCCACCCGCAATGCAGGCTTGCACTGCACGAATGAGGGGCCTGCAGGGGCGCCAACCCACACATTCTCTTCGCCAGAACCAATAACGGCTACCTCGCTGCGACGTGACACGGGTTCCCTACTGGTCCACAGCCCGCTCTTACGAATTGCTGGCGAGAGCACTGCCTTTTTATGCACGAGATATCTTTTGCCAGTGCTACTACTTTTTCAATAGCGATGAGCACGTCTCACTGGTTGGACCCGCCCAACGCCAGAACCACACACCCGATCACTCTTTGTTCTTTGTGCTTTGCTTTTTCCCTTCATTCCTAGTCCCTCCTGCGAGGTGAGACGAACCACTGGTGGTGTTATTTCAATATGCAGTTCACTTGTGAACAGTGACGTCACTAGGATATTTAGTTAGGTGGACTGAAGATGGCCATCCATGCTATGTTGTCTANACTGAAGATGGCCATCCATGCTATGTTGTCTAATGTGGGGCTTTTTGTTCTGAAACAATATTACAGATAAGTAGGAAGTTGGGCTTAACGTCTCGTCAACGGCGAGGCGATTAGAGACAGAACCAACTCAGCGTTCGCTTGGAGCGATGTCGGAAAACCATGGAAAACTTAAATCATGTTGGACAGATCAGGAGTCGAAGCCGTGTCCTCCCGAAGGCAAGTCCAGGATTTTACCACTGCCACACCTTGCTCGGCAACAACATACTAAAATAAACCAAAACAAAAGACAGTAAAAATGTTACGCACACATGATGTACTCACTCAGAGAAGATGCTGAAAAGTAGGATGTGTGAGTGCCAGTCTTCTGTTGGCTTTGAATGCAAACTCATCGATAATGCAGACCTGACACACTTTCTTGCTGTCGTCCTTTTCTATTGCCAGCAGAGCGTTAGATGCGAGCCGCTCCTGCCTCGTGGTATTTCTGACGTACATTTTCATGCCTTTTTAGTACATTGAAGGACCTTTCACTGGATGCTGAAGAAACGGGAATGGTAAGTGCAACCTGGATAATTTTTTTGAGTTTCGGAAACATGCTTGAAGTGAAGAGTGTGTACAGATCAATTAACAAAATATCAGATGATTTCCACATTTGCTTTGTAATTTTCAGATAGTTTTTAGATACAGTTATTTCAGGTTAACAATCTTTACATTTACAGTGCTAACAAAAACCTTACGATTGAAGAGATAAGAATTTCTCCGAATCGCTGATGACTACTTTCAGAGAAATCACTTCAAGAGCTTACCAATTTTTTTTTACTAGGCTCATCAGTAAATCTCCTACTTATCTCAGAGGTCATTAAGTCATTTAGTTTATGGTTATGTCAAAATCCGAGGACCAAGAGGCACATGTCGTTTCCATGTCCGAAATGTAGTTTCAGAAATAATAAAATCAACCATGGTACAAGAAATTTTCAGTCTCCGTTGGTACGGTTGTTTTAAGCAACAACAGACTTACAAATATGCTCAGGCCTTCTCCAAACTCCATAGCACTGTCGTACCGATTTCAAGTGGTCTTAATTTCGAAGCTGTTGAAGTGTGTCACTCACAGAAGAAACAGCAAGAATATTTTCACTGAGTTCATAACCAGGAGATTGAAAATGCTTGCTTATTATGTCAGTAATTCGTAAAATTTCTATAAAATGAAAAGTGCTAATATTTTACATGTCCCCCCTCTCCCCCAGGAAATAACAGAGACCCTTAGCAGTGGATCGATCTACACTATCAAGACATTTAAGCAAAACAGGGTAAGTACGTTTCGCTGCTTTCAGAGATCTTAACTGAGAAGACCATTTAACAAAAGTGGAAGCTGCTCGTTCAATATTTTTTTAGAATTAGGTCCTTCTGCACATCAAGCAATTTATTATGACCTACTGTCGATCTTGAAAAACAATTATCCAAGCTATTCAACGAATCAAAAAACTCTCTAACTACAGGAATCGACTTGCAAGTATNGATCTTGAAAAACAATTATCCAAGCTATTCAACGAATCAAAAAACTCTCTAACTACAGGAATCGACTTGCAAGTATCAACTAGTAGTAAATTGAGTCTGTGAGCACAGCAATGCATATAAATTACCAGAGGATGTAATTCGTAAATATGTCGTTGCACCCCATTATACTGGTCACTCATTACACTGGCACCATTATAACACTGGGCCACACGAATCAAATTAAAAATGCAGTATTCTTTCATCTTTTCANTCTCATTACACTGGCACCATTATAACACTGGGCCACACGAATCAAATTAAAAATGCAGTATTCTTTCATCTTTTCAACCATTATATTGTGCAATCCGGAGGCACTAAGACCCCTAACATTACAGAATATCACAAACTTTTCCTGTATTTTATCAGCGAGAACGTAACGTACACAAATACCAATCTGTTTCGTCTTGCTTACGTCTTTGGTTTCATCTGCAATAACAGATAAATAAAAAAATGGGTGCGTGTACTTATGTACGCGCGTTAGAAGTTATAAATATTTAGCGTGACTAAAATAAAATACATCTATTGTTATGGCCTAACACAGTACAACATCTTCACCAAATTTTGTAAGAATGGGTTGATCGTTTCCCGAGATACGAAAAAAACATACTCACCACGTTCACTGTCGAATTTCGTTGCGCGATGCGCGCACAACTTCCGTTGCTCACTAAAATTTTACCCACAACGCGCCAAAAGAAGTAGAACTTCTAAAGTTCTTTTAATGTCAATCAAACGCTTACGATTGCTACACTGGATTCTAAGATTTCATTCTGAGATAAGACCGATATAAAAGTTGAATTTCGTGGCATGAAATTCAACAATGAGGTTTGAGAGCTTGATTGAAAGTCAGTTTCATATTTTAATATAAATTCAAGAATCTCTACAAAAAATTCCACGATTTTGATTATCTGCAGTTTTGCAGTGACTACTTTGAGGTATATCCTGGTGAGCTGTGAGTAAAAGCACGTAAACTAACCTTACCAAGTATGATCTGCGTCTTTTTATATCTTCTAAGTTTGCATTTACCTGCTGTTCAGCTCCTGTTCCGGAAGTCTAGGTGGCACAGAAATTAAACCGTCGTTCTGCTGCTTTGAGATGGAAATCTATAATTTCGTGATCTCTGCGCTTTTTTAATGGATGTTTCCAGTTTTGGAACCCACTGCAAACAAAAAGTGCTGTCCATGTAGCCCCCCCGGTGCGAAAGGTCTGCAAGGACACTATTTTCTAACCACGAGAATAGATTACACCAGGTTCTAGAAAATACATCTTAGTGGAAAATCATTTTTAGCAGGCTGTTTTGGCTTCTCTGGCTTACCAGATAGATCACAAGGTTCGTTCTATTGATTATCACCACTTGAGTAACTGGTCGACAATTTCTCGGAACATTCATTTCTGCTTGTTTATTTACATCTCCGCCACTGTTATTATCTTGAGTATTGCAGTCACATGGGTCATTCACAATTCTTGCATCTGTTAAAGTTTGAGAAGTTTCAGAGTTCTTTAACCTAACCACAAAACGGTAGGCTTCATAAAAACATAAATTAATATTGAAACGCTCATTACAAGATAAACGTACACAAAACTCTAACAAAGTACACAAAACTCTAACAAAGTACATCTTTAAAGTTCTGTTTTCTCCGCAGTGCAGCAAAGACGATGTAACCGAAACAAACCAATATGCGTACTAAAATCACAGTACATTCAATTTGAACTTTTAGAGACAAGTCGATTGTCTTGGAAAGTATGCTATATAAAACCTTTGAAAGATGAACTGCAAAAGCAACATTAAGTATCCAAAAGCGTGTTATCAAAAATTCACGCACACTATTCCGTTACCGATAAAGCAATTACAACTTGAAAAACATGATACGTCGAACACGCAATTTAAAATGAAAATGTGCAGCCCCTAGGCAAAATTTAGCAAGGCAAGCAACCACCCACCATTACCTTGTTACGCTGTAATTTCATTACCTCCGTGAGCTCGAGTAAATTCAGAGTTGTCAGAAATCAATCTAGGTTCGTGTAGGGTGGTACCCACCAGTGCGTAAAAATAGTACCACTGATAAACTCATTGAAACCCGAGAGTATTGAATGCGGCCCCATAAACAGCTACAAAAAAAAACATTCAGCACTGAATACATTCGCACGGAACAGGTTCGACATTGACTGCAGCACATGGTGACCTACTTTTTGTTGAGACAGAAATAATTTACAACCCAGTCTCACCAATACCGCATTTCAATTCAAATGATTCATTTTTATGATTATCGCAAATTTCTCTGTGCGATTTTGGGTGATTACTGAGTTGGGGGGGGGACCTAGTTACGCCACAGCTTGTAAACGAAGCTTTGATAACTGGCCCATTAACCAATATCAGCCGAACTGCCATGAGGCTGGAAATTCACCCAACAGCACGTGGATAGGCACTGAGAGAAACAAGTCCTATTTTAGCTTCCACTGTAACTAATCGAAACAAACCGACATAAAACTAACCTGAGATTTCAGATGATTCACAGTTGATCAGCGAACCTAGACTGTGCTACAGAATCGCGAGGTTAAACAAGTCCCGGGCATCATTTCTGCTCCGCTCACATCGCATGGGTCACGGTTAGCGTAACGACTGGAGAGAATGCCTCCCACCAAGGCGGGATAACACGATGCTACTGGCTGGCGGGTTCACTCGGGGTCTTCCGTTTCTCCCACCCTTGCATTCCTGAGCTGCTACATATGCACCTCGTTTCACCCTCATCGGCTCTCAAGACCTCGTTAAGACTTGCCTAATACACTCCACTCCACTCCACTCCATCACCGCGGCGCGCCGACTTGCAGAAGACCTGCTACAAGCAAGATACACACTGAAATCTCGCCCTCTAAGTGTTGTAATCCAGCCAGAGGCATTGCCAGATCAACACTTTCCCAACGCTAGGTGTAGTCATCAGGTGTGTCTTATAGTGGCCGTAATCTCAGTTTTTCATTTTGCCGCCCTATCAAGGAAAAACAATGTAGGTGAAAGCTAGTAGCACACACACACACTCACCTACACACACACAATATATATATATATATATATATATATATATATTCTGTTTTATTATTATTTAAATTTTTAAGTCTATTTCAGTTTTATGAATTATTACTTTCGTAACAACGCGTTGAATCATTCACCACATTCTCGGTCTTCAGCACCAGTATTATAAACTGTTCGCCTCCTTGAATTTTTATTCATTTGTGAATGATTTTGATTATTTCCTCTGCTATAATACTTTTCAGTATGTCAATACACATTTGTACATGGTATTATCTAACTTTGCTCTCCCGAATTTGGTCGCCATTGTACACTCCATTCTCATTTCAGCAGTGGATGCATTTATTTAAGATTTACGTTATCCTGTGCTCTTGGGGAAACAGTATACTTATGTTGTCAGCTGTCCTATAGAATGTCACAGTTTTTAATATTGCAACCTCAGGTCCCATTAAGTACGTTTTAAGATGTTATTTATCATGGATATTTGGCATACTGCATATAATTATTCCGATTGTTCTTTTACGATACTCAAAGTAAGTGTATTGTAAATAAATCCGCGATTTGATATATGATAATATGACACTGGTTCAAACAACAAACATGGAAATTCCGTTTACCTTGAACCATGCCGTGCGACAAAAAAAGTAAAAGTTAAACTTTCTTGATCACCGCCATTTTGAAAGCCGCAAAATTTATTCATTCTGAATGTATAACCGAGCTAACAATGAACGCAGATACGCCGCCAGACTTCGGAAACAAAGGCAAATTTCCGTTGGAAGTATGAGCGGAGCTGGGGGTGGAGGAATAATAGGCTTTATTTACATATTAAATTTAGAACGAACTCTGCATTCAAAGAGTTTAGTACGTGGTTAGTAGGAATTATGTGATCGACTTAAATTCAACACTAGGGCCACAGCAAGAGAACGGTTAAAACGCTGTGACCTACTCCCGTGGTGTGCATTCGCTACATGTAATTTGGCAGGAAGGTACATACGGCTTTATTTCTCGCGGGGCAGGATGCTCAGAAAAGAAGGAGAACGGGAAAGTAATCGGCTATGGCCTGCAGCAAGGAATCGTTCCGGCATTCACCTGGTGTGACATCGGGAAACCATGGAAAACCGTTACCAGGATGGCCGGACCGGAATTCGAACCGAGGTCGTCCCGAACGCGAATTCGAAGGTTTATCGCTGCGGCACATCACTCAGTGTATAATCTGGTGATATGAATGCCGGCATTGCAGGGTATTCGGAAACTCACTACCCAAACTTCAGACATAGTTTTCATTGGACCAATAGTAACACAAAAGCCATATACACTTACACCCGGAAACGTATTTTTATATCAAATAATTGTGTTGAAATTTGCGGCGTACAACACCCGCAGAGCAAGGCACACCGTCTTGTTCTGCGTGTTCTGGCTTATAAGTTAAGTTGCATAGGAAGTAGGCGCGCGACGCGACGCTGCGTAAGCAATAATTTAGTAACTTGCGCCTACGACCTATGCAACTTGTTCTACATGCATGATCGCAACGCCTTGTTTTGCAGGTGTTTAACGTTGCAATTTCGATACAATTATTGATATATAAATACGTTTCCGGATATAAGTGTTTAGTGATTTTGTGTTACTATTGGTCCAAAGAAACTATGTCTAGAGATTGGGCATTGAGTTTCCAAACATACTGTAGATTTAATAGAGGCGGGGTCTGCCAAGTCTTCTTGGCGTCGCAGAGCTGTTGCGATGTTTTCTGAGACCACTGTGACTATAAGCGATAAATACTTTCAAGACGTCACACACATAAGAAACACTATTTCAGGGCACTCCAGCATAGCAAAAAATGGCTTTTTCAAAGCCCTTTATCTCAAAAGATACGCGTCAGATACATACAAAATGTACTTAAGGGCCCTGCATTAAACGTGCCTACAAACTTTCCGCTAAAAAAAATTATATAGTCACCGCTGAAAGCCCCACAGGTACACGCAGCACGACGAAAATACTACACGCCAGTTCAGAGCATTGCGCACAAAGACGATGGTGCACTTGATGTACGTAAAATGTAGCCCTTCTCGCTCTCGAGCTTCTCAACCTCATACGCGAAAAATAGCCCCAGGTAGGCAGGTACCTTAAATGCAACACTACATACATGAATTATTTGTCTTACTTTGCTACCAACTTTACTGGCAACATGATAATTAGTATGCCCTATGATAATCACAAAGTACAGAGCAGAGAATTTTCCATGTGTAGTTTTAGAAGTGCTCTAACTATACAGCGTGCGTGCTGCTGTTGGTCAAGCTGCTACAGGGAAAGAGGGGGACGCGTGCAGACTTCAAAGAAGCATTGATTTTTTTTTTCGTGGATAGCGACTACAGGCTGTTCACGGTAAAGTGAGCACTTTTGAACTCAACCATTGAAAAAAATCACTGTCCCTACCTACATATATTTTAACGGGCACACTCACTGCCACGCGCCCAGTAAAGTTGGCAACGACGGAGAGAGTGTAGATCCACGTGTTAAATTAAATTACAAGTGGTCAGTAAACATTTGTGAATACTGAAATATGTCATTTTAAATCCAGTTTTTTTAATGCATGTAAAAGTAACAATAAATAAATTTTCAAAACTTTTAAATTTTTTTTTTTAAATTAACCGACGCATGAATAAAGCGATCAAACCTGTGGTTACGATAATTGTACATACGGTAGAAGAATACGTAATGTGCATTCAGGTAAATCTTAAGCGGGGCTTTCAAAAGTGCTCATTTTATCGTGAGCAGCCTGTAGTAATACAAAAGGTCTATAAGTTCCAGCTTCATACATGGTGGGGTATTTTACAAAACACGGTATGCAGTATGAAGGGAACGAGGTTGTTTTCTGTGTCAATGGACTAGTAGCAATTTATGGGAAGCGATGACGTCCAAAATATTTAGCTTTTGTAGTCACTTTTGAGTGCTAGAATAATGAACAATGAAGTCAGTATTATTGTGTATGATAATGAATTTACAATGCATTCTAAGACAAAATGTACGTATGTATGCGAGTATATATGTATTTACACATACACACACATATGCACCACGTGTGCAGGAAACATACGTACAAACTCGGGCACGTGATTCGTGACCGTAAAAGAGGAAGAATTATATAGGACAACCATGGTTCATCTCAAATAATAAGGGTTTTAGAAGGCCTTAAAGGCGGAGGGCAACAAGCATATTACGTCGGATACTATGCAAAGAATTTTCGTTAGAGAAACACAAATTGGTATACGGATTAATTAAACAAAGGACTTGGATTAAAGGAAGGTATGGTACGTCGTACACACCTCCATGGTGTAAATAATAGGGGTTGGCACCCTTCGATTAAATTAAACAATTACACCATGAAATTAAATTGAATGTGGATACCATCGGATGAAGCAGGACGTCGTCATTAGCGAAAAAAAATCCCTTAGTTGCAACACTTTAGGACCCACCGTTTCCGGTTAGATCGCAAACTACGTGTTCAGTGATATAAATATCATGGCGTGGTGAGTAGGTAAACCTTTGTGCACCCGGAGGAATACAGCGGATATTCCCCGCCGTATGGGTATAGCCAGGAACCAACATGCAGCAAACCGATTAGCACTAGGCAATGTGCTACACTACAGTGTAGCTGTGTAGGTGGCAGATTGTACAACACAGGGTAGAATGGTAGAAAACAGTATGATGGTTGTACTGGCTTTCACTGGATCATTGTGACCGCATACGAGATAAACACGTGTTTGGTGCGCATAGTGATGATGTGTTATGTACAATGCAGTCGGTGTTGCGATACGTTGATAGTAGTCATATTGACTAATGGGCCAAGTAGCGCGATTCTGTACTAATGTGTGTAAACACATTTAAAATCCGTGAACTAGCAATGCGTTATCCGCACTGAAGGCACTGCCTGACAGCACAACAGAAAAGACACTGCAATCAATCGAGATTATGCAGGTGGCGGTATCACAACAAATTTTACAACAAATGTTTGAAATGTGCTCCGCCAATGTCATTGCGGTAGTTCGTACGGCGTAGTAGATGCTAGCAGATGGGGTGAAAAAACCCTGGTGTGTCTCACACTTCATCGCACGCAGCCATGATCCTCGCTAACAGGTCCTCTTCAGTTGCCACGGGCGTCTCGTACACATACGCCTTAAGAAATCCCCACAGCCAGAAATCTAATGATGTAAGGTCCGGAGAGAGTGGTGGCGAAGCACGAGACCCACCCCGTCCTATCCGGCCAGCGGTATGCGCTGTGTTAAAGTAGTCACGCACAATCATGGTGANCAAGCACGAGACCCACCCCGTCCTATCCGGCCAGCGGTATGCGCTGTGTTAAAGTAGTCACGCACAATCATGGTGAAATGGGATGGTACACCATCGTGTTACAGTCACATCCGTTTTCTGATAACGAGAGGAACATTCTCCAGTAACTGTGGCAATATGACCTGCAGGAATTCATAAAATTGAAATCCTGACACATGGTTAGGCAGCAAGTATGGGCCAATAACATTGTCCCCCACTATGCCGGCCCAAATGTTAATGGCAAAGTGGTGCTGGTAGCCTCTAGTTACAGTTGCAAGTGTAACGGATTCATCGTCTCGTGCATTTGCTGCCGTAAATACCACAAATGATTCCCGAGNCTAGTTACAGTTGCAAGTGTAACGGATTCATCGTCTCGTGCATTTGCTGCCGTAAATACCACAAATGATTCCCGAGCTCGAAAAGAACTAGTTACTATGAACGCATTCCTTTCATTTCGTTCCTTTTTTGCTTGGAACTAATACAAAAGTCGTTCATTGGAGGGAACGAATTCCGAAACTTAGTTCATTTTTCTATGCACAGGAACGATATTTTGTGTTACAGTGTTCGTTCATAAAAGGAATATGCAGTGCCAGCAAAATTAAAAAATATGAAAATAACTTATGTGTTTTTCGTAATAAGTTGTTGAGAATACAACCACATTCTTAATATAAGTATGAAGAAAAAAATATTGTTACTTTGGCAGCTGTGACTTGTTTAGAGTTT
Organism: Clitarchus hookeri; assembly: GCA_002778355.1. Classification (NCBI taxonomy): domain Eukaryota; kingdom Metazoa; phylum Arthropoda; class Insecta; order Phasmatodea; family Phasmatidae; genus Clitarchus; species Clitarchus hookeri. The sequence goes on along the minus strand of NQII01010229.1, from coordinate 9,270 downwards.
GCGAGTTGTTTCAATTAGTAACCTTGCTATTTTCTTTGTTCTGCAATACGCACACAATAGTGAACGATGGACGGAAAAGACGTGAGATTTATAGGTTATGATGTCCATATTGTAAAACTAATAAACTGCAATGTGATGTTTTTTGGAACCGCTACGCTGTTATGGGACTCAGAATACATGGAGATAATACTATTACGGTCTTGGTATCGTAATTTAAATGACACAGTTACCTAAATTCCTTCGATTACAATTAACTAACGTACAAAATAATATGCTAGTATGTATATGACACATTATAATAAATACACCATAGCCAACATACGGAAGGGCGTATTAAAAACATTGGACAGTCACGTCACTTGATATGTCTAAAATCAAAGTGGAAAGTATATTGTGTTACAAATTATTTCCTAACCTTTCGTCCTCGCATTGTTTGCCCAATGAGGGGATATGTATTTGGAAGATACATTTGGGTAAGTCGTAACTCNGGGGGGGGGGGGAATATATATTTCGGAAGATACATTTGGATGAATCGTAACTCTCAACACATAAAAATATAACGTACATATATTTACATAAGCTGCAGATATCTTTCTTTGGCGTAGACTCTTAGACAAATAAAGTTACATAGAAATATAAAGTGTTGCAGGAATGTAATTACACCATTGAAAATAACGCTGTTGGAGTATTTGATGACAATAATCACGTTTCGTCAGGGTTAGCACTACAAGCCAACAAAATTAGTTTACATTTCACATATCTCGCACGATCAATATTCGTGCAAAGTAAAAACATACTAAAAAAACGTGAATACTGAAATATACAATATTAGTTATTAAGAGAAGTTGTATATTTATCACTTTATAATCACATATGATTTGCAGACTTATGACTCTTGTGTTACCAAAATTTCGACGTCATAGATCTTCGTTACGGAAGAAGCTCCACAGAAATATAACGAAACACGCAACGCAAGTAGGTTTGTATTCGCTACTTGCGGTACATGTTTCGTTAGCACTCGTTGCATAAAGCAGTCATCGGTAGGAGTTCATAATCAGGCCACAGGTTGCTACATCCTACTGACACGGGGCCAGCAGTGTGCCCGCACTGTGCCAACTATGCTGTCCATGTGATCAGGTATTGTACCCAATAATTGTAATGTGACCTTTAAACACCTGCAGTTTCGTTTGATTTCCAACAATCCTAGGTGCTTGCATTTTTTTTTTTGCTCGTCAGTGTATCAGCCACAAGACACGCGCAGTTACATTGACTTATTTATTCTTATATTTAAGTATTTATTCCTTTTTTTTTTTTCGTGAAATAAATCAAATTACAAAATGCTGTAGTCCAAACCGGTATTCGAATTTGTGGAGTCGGCATGAAGCGCACCTCTGCAGAGATAAACAATGTGATTTCTATGATTGTTGGCTGTACGCTTTCAAAGATAACCGAAGTGGGTCACGGTGGATGATTGATATCAACAGCCCAATCTAGCGCGGTTTCACTTTCGAAATTGCTACTACTGCCACAATATATTTTCCATGAGTGTATTTAAAGCATATCCAATGACAATACAGAAAAAATAATAATAATAGCCTACCAACTTTCTTAATCGGTTCGGCCACTGCTTTTATTTCTTTCTAATTGAAAACTTTGGCAGTGCGGTTACAGAACTTCTGTACGCCCATTTCTTGCCGCTTCATAAAATATACACAAACTGTACTGCTACGTTCTGAAGAAAAACGCAAATCTAAGATAGGGGCAGCCAATCCCCCTAAAGAATGCTATCTAAGTAATGACAACACAATATTTGAAGGCAACATCTGTAGTTAACTATTTTTTTTTCATTTAGTCACGTGTACATCGTGCACTTACATATAAAAAAATACTTATAGTGACGAGCCACGAATTTCTTTTTCGTCGCAGCCGTGAGAGAGTCGGCCAAATACAGAGCAGAATCTGGCGACCTCCCTTGAGGTACGATCTCCCTCCATTTATCTGAGTGCTGGGGCGTGCACAGCAAGGGGGCTTTCAGGCAGATGAAGTGGACTGTTGCCTCACACATGACGGAAGCATCACATAAATAAAATTTAAGCGTATTCGCTCTTTCTACTGGAAGTTAACTTAGAATTTAGGTAATATGTTATTTTGTTAGTTCAAGCAAAAATACGTCATAAAACTATTATACTTCTTGAAAATAAAACGACTTAACTTTTTCTACGTTACAATACTATCGTTATGCATTTTTTAAAAAGTTTTTTAAAGTTTTTTAAGTTTTTACGTAAGCTGAGGATATACCTGTACTTGGAGACATTTCGTTTTTGTTTTGTACTCTTACATTATAAAAATATTAAAAAACCATAAATAAAATAGGAAATAAAATAAATATAAATTTGTATGTGTATATGTCTATAAAGTATACAAAGAACATAAATAAATGTATGAAGAACTTAAAAAATGAATGTATAAAAATGAACAGTAATAACAATTACCGAGCAAAACCGAAAATAAATCAATGCCATTACTTAAACGCAATATATAAACGAATAAATAATAAAGCCCTAAATGCTTACATAAACAACAAAAGTCATGGAAAAAACAAAATTTTTCTTGACTTCTTTTAACTCTTATTTCAACACGGCTCACACGGTTGCAATTAGCAACCATATGAGGAGTTAGCGTAACAAGTATTCGGCAATGTATTTAAACAAAAATTAGAACTTCACAGCATGACAGAGAAAAATAATTGATGAAACTGACCATATTCGCATCGAAGCGAATCCAAATCATTACATTACAGTATATATAAGTGGCCCAAAAGTTTAACAAATTACAAATTTATAACGTAAAAAGTTTGAAAGGACTGAGGCCCCGAGTGTTACCCTGCATATCCAAGTAACCTGAAAAGTCAACCATTCAGCGCATAATCTGTATCTAATGCTCCACAGTACAGAAAAACAGATCAAGGAAGTCCATTATTAGCTGGGTGGATTTGGGCCAAAGAAAAGCTAACTGAAGTTTGGTAAATGACAAAAAAAAAAATCAAACACTACTACATTGGAGGAATATCAGGAAACATGCCGAAACTTAACGAAAATATATACAAATATCTATAACAGCAGGAAGACAAATTAAAAATAACAGAATTTACGAGATCAGAGAGAGCATAATGGAATGGAACTTCATTGAAGTGAAACAATTATACACAATAGAGATTTGAACAGAACCCTGTACTCAGAATGTGCCTCAATGAATCCGAACGCCTCAAAATGGTTGGAAATGGCACTGAGGCAACCATAGAGTTTCCATTTGACCCAAGAATAAAAATACCATCGAAAGTGGTCAACGTGACCAACATAAGCAAATGGATTAAAAGTACACAGTATTGAACAAATTTTTAATATATACAATCAAATTATATCTGATGCATGGTGGTGCTGAAATTGAATCACTAACGAATTATTCAAAAAATATATATAAAGCACTCAAGATAGTTAAATTTAAGCATGGCAGAGAAATATATTTTTTTACAATTCTGTCTAATTGAAATTTAACTATTACGGATTAGACCCAATATCAATCTACTTTCAGTGTTTAGTCATTTAGTTTTGCTTATACAGGAACTTCTGTGAAAAATTATGGCGTTTCCTGATATTAATTTTGTAGTAAGGAACACCTTTTTCATAGTTTTTCTGCAACAACTAGTTCGCTCGAAGCATAGAGCAATTCGTTGCCTAGTTATCTCGTTGGCTAGTACCTTTCACAAGGTTGCAAAGGTAATAAAATCTACAATAAGTAGCTACCCCTACACCAACAACATTTACGGCGATAGCGTTCTTCATGCTTATCGTCTCCCTCCTCCATCGATTTCCCGAATGCCGCAAGCAACCTTATCTTAAGTAGATTATTTATACCAAAAGTTTAATTCTAAATCATACATAATACTCACGGTTCTTCTTCCAGGGCCATTTTAATAGTTTATATATAAGTTCTACGGACTGAGATGGTTCCACCTCCTCTACATATAGTGTAAAATTACCACACAAACATAACTGATTTAACATTGACTGACTGTTATAGTGCCACTAGAATATTTGTCCATAAGTCTCTGTTTATAATGTACTGGGCGTGTAACTTTAGGGTGTACTTATGTGGTCCATGTGCAAACCTCAATAGTTGAAGTGAACAATGTTGTTTAAGCTGAAGAGCATGGCTGTAGCACCTTAGAACAAAGACCCAGATATATTATAATTTCGTGTTCACTAATCCTTACTGTAAGCAACGAAAACCAAACCGATCCATACCGACGTCGTAGGCCCTTATAACGCAGTCTAAATACAAGTATTCTAATTCAATTGACGCATATTCATACTCAGCGCTGTGAGTTGCAGTAAAATGATCCTACCTATTGCGAAGAAAATTTTCCGCCCGCCAGGTATTCATTCCATCTTAAAAAATTTTAAGCGGAGATTTAATTAAAACAGTAAGATTCACAAAGAAACATATTTTGCTTGACATGAAAATCAATTATTCGTTTCTGAAATATCTAATTACTTGAAACTTAATGCAGCATAAAAGAGAAATAATTTGACAGCAACGTACTTCACTACGGCTAAATATCTTAGCTTCGTTTCACGTAATGCAAAATCTTATCTTAATTATATTTTGATATACTTAAAATAAAACAATATTGTAGATATACTTTCTTAGTTATAAACCTCCCCTAGGAATCACCGAAGATAAGTAACTAGTTACCTGTTCTCACATTCGTACTTTTGTGAAGAATGTTCTGCCAAAAGTATTCGATGTCTTGAAGTTATATCTTCTGTATTTCTTCTGAATTATAATTCATAAGTAATTTACTGCAAAACTCTATACAGTTTTTTTGTGGCTATAGAGTGGCGGGCATTGTTTTCTGTTGTATTGTTTAACAATTTAGTCAATAAAACGCTGTGCATGTGTACTTATTGAGTTCAACTTAGTGTTAAATGCCACTTACACACGTTTACTGAGATGTGTCAACCTGTATCAGTCGTATCCTGCAACTTTCTTTTACTCACACTTGGCAATGTCGATGCCAGCTAGTTAGTCACTCATGTAACCGAGCGGAAAGTCTCTGCTGCGAGCAGAGTTAAAAGGATTGCGGGAATTCAGTATAATAAAGTAACGAGTTTAATCGTAAAATTTGTGTTACGGAAACTGGGAACTATGCGAATGACTGGTTTATCACTTACGTACACGATATCTGCGTGCTACTCACCTATGGAAACGTATGTATGCGCGGCGTTTTTGAAGAAGAGTTCTCTAATTAAACTGTTTATCCCTCAAAGCGCAAATCGTGGAAACGCAAAAAGGTCGGCGATGACCTCCCTTTGTGAGCGGCCACGTGTGCATGCGCGCCAAGAGCGCAGAGCAGCATCAAAGTCGGACTATATTGTGTGCTCAACTGTGAAGGAAGTTGGAGCAAGACTTTGTTGATCGAACGTATTTTGATTCGTCGCCTGCGGGAGCCAAGCTATACGTTCCCAGTTGAAACGCTACACTTGCAGAACTCAAAGAGCCAAGCAGCTGCGGTTGTCTGCGACAGAATCCTCCAAATCGATGCCCCATACGCTGACGTATATCCTCAGCGGCGGCTTACGAAGACACTGATTCACATTAACCTCTGGATTCTTACCAGTGCTTTACCAAGATTCCGAAGCCACACGACCCCAGCGAGGTTGCACAGTGGTAACAAGATGGACTCAATTTCGGGAGGACTCGGGTTCGATTCCCGGTCAAGCCATCCTGATTTATGTTCTCCATGCTTTCCTAAAATCACTCAAGTCAAATGCTGGAGTGGTTTCTTCCTACAGACCATGGCCGATCCGTTCTCCGTTCCCGCTCTGTTGACAGGATAAACATTTGCGGGCTTTCAAAAAGTATTCCACGAACTACGCCAAGAGATTCTTTTCAATAAAAGGGAAAAATAGACTGCGCGGGTGGGAAATGAATTTGGGTGTAACATACAGTTATTGGTGTACAAAATGTTAAGATGAATAACCCACCCTAAGTATAAAGTTTTGCTGGAATTTTACAATTATATGCATGCAAAATTAATTTTAGCTGATCTTTGGAGAATATATAAAGTAAAACGGTAGACTGTGTATGCGAAAAATTCACATGTAAAACCTTAACATTAGCTCGGATACGCCTTGAAAGAATTGTTCGCTGGCCACATACGGGACGGAACCTTCACGACATTCAATTTTGCGCGCGAATCGCATTCCGATCATCAATGCATGTGACAAACGAAATAGAAAATCACGACCAGTGACACCAGTGCTTCAATGAAATCAAGCATTGTTCGATAACCCACAGTAATTTACACGCTATTACGACGACGATGATCCTGATGGTCTTGATACTGGTAATACTGATGGTAAGCTTGATGGTGATTTCCATTATGATGATGTTTATGTTATTAATGATCCTGATGATGATCTTGATGATGATATATCATCAAAGATTTCATGGCTCACACTCCCGTATTGTTTCTTCTATTTAACCCGTCATACAGAAAGTTTGGAAAGTTCTTGCACCAACTGTTCGCAGTTTTAAGAGTTTCTTAAAATATTTTTGAAGTTCCAGTGTTATCTCATTGGACGTATTGATTACGCGGAATGCGGGGAACTATGAAGCCAAACACTGAGGTATGTAATATACCGTAAACCGAGATTACTTTGCATTTGCTGGGTAACTTTGCACAACTCAAAATTTTGGTTTCAGTGTCATTTCGTAAAGAAACAGAGAACTTTAGCACGGAATTTTAAGTTGGTAATGTTATCTGACCAAGTAATGTTTGCTACCCCATTACCAAATGGCACAGAAACAAAAAACAAACATTTTGAGCAGTGCAAAGCTACCCCAGCAGGAGCAAAGTAACCCCGGTTTACTATGTTGGAGTATTTTCCATCTCAACGAATCTAGTTGGTGATCAGCAGCAACACGATAGATATCATTACATTTTTAATATTTGCCGTGAGGTGAAACGAAGGATTTGTTAACAGCAACATCTTGCAAATAAATTTGCCTAATGCCGAGCTGTCGATATCCACAAACCGCCACTATGTCGCACAAGTGCCGGCCACAAACATGAATTTATTCAGTGTGTGGCGAAAAGTGCGCTGGGCGAAGCAGCCGACCGTAGCAGAGGGACGGGGCGACGACGTCGGAGCGCCTGTTGAGCCGGCACTGCAGCACGGAAACAGAAAGTCATTAATCTTGGCGGAGGGAGGCCATCTGCCGGCTTTTGTCCTGCCGCGCCAGCCGGTTATTAATCCTCGTGCCTCGACGCCGCTCCGACATTTGCACTCGCCGCGCACGCTCGGGCCGAGGAGATGTTCAGGCAGGTCCGGCCAGGTGGCGCGGCTCGTGAAAAATGACCAGCCACCCCCTGAAGACGCTCGTCGTCGCACCCAGTGCTCCCCTGCCTCGCCCACTGCACGAGGGATTTGATGCCGCGACACGGCGTCCACACAGCATACCATGTATGACAGTCCACCCTTCAACTCCTCCAGGCTCACCGTCTTCTGGCTCACACACGCTCTCCTCCAGCACGCGCACTGCTTAAAGGGACGCTATCCTTGCCATCTTAAATTTACGTAAATTCCAAGACATAGTGAACATATTAACGGTTATCTGCCACGTGGTCCGGCGACATTTATAAACACCTCGTGGAATGTTTGCGTCTCAAGAAAAATTTATGAAGGTGGGCAGATGTAATATCAGCTTTCTTACTTGCAAGTCAGTTGAGCAAAGGCCAGTTGTACCTAGAGAGTGAGCGAGTGGATCAGTGGGATGTAAGAGTGTAGAGATGCACGAAGAGGCAGAGTGGTGGGAACAGCACTGCAGGGACGATAGGGGATCGGTACCTGCCAACTGCAGAGTTAACTGAATGCTCTAGTGCGCTGAATAAGCGTGGCTCAGTCCTTAGTCTTTCGGAGGCCATCAGCGTCGTGTTATACTCCAAAGGAAAGTTGGGCACAACC
>NQII01010228.1:0-40305 GCA_002778355.1 Clitarchus hookeri | reverse complement strand
TTTTTGAATAAATGAAGATATCTATTTTTTCTAAAGAGATCTTTTTGTTAATATTTATTGACATAGTTCAAAAAAGGCATAAAGTTCACAGGCCTAGTTTATTAAAAAAATATATATATTGGGGCAACATTACCAAGCAAATGATTCTTGAAGGCAAAAAGGACAAATTTTGAACTGGGCGTTTTTCCCCTTGCCAATAGTGCAACTTGTCAACAAGAACCTTATTTNAGGCAAAAAGGACAAATTTTGAACTGGGCGTTTTTCCCCTTGCCAATAGTGCAACTTGTCAACAAGAACCTTATTTTAGTAATGAAAGCGGATGATATTGTCCATCACAACGTTAAAATTTGCGTACGGTGTTTCAATTTACTGAATCACTATTATATTCAAGAATTGGTTACTTCTATCAAAAATAGTTAGAAATTATCCTACTAATATTATAAATGTGAAAATCTGTGTGTGTGTNAGAATTGGTTACTTCTATCAAAAATAGTTAGAAATTATCCTACTAATATTATAAATGTGAAAATCTGTGTGTGTGTGTGTATGTTTGTTACCACTCAGCTCCATAACGGCTGAACGGTTTTTGATGAAATTTGGCATGTACGTTCTTTAGGTCCTGGAATAGGACATATGATACTTTTTATCCCGGTAAATTGTAAGGTTCCTGTGGAATAACAACAAAACGTAATTCTTAAACGGCTGGGAACGTGACCGAAAGGTTTTTTTTTTCTCTGGTGTCAGAGTTTATCAGGCTGCCCAAGGACCTCTGAAAGGGTTTAACGACTGCTATCAATCGATAACAACCAGGACCGAATATTTACCGTGCCCTCCGAAGCCCGGAAGCGCTCAGATGTTATGCCACTATACGGTTACCCATCCAAATGTGTGCCGCTGGAAACGTTGCGCAAAAAGTAGTACCTAGGTACACTTATTTCTAAAGCTACAACTTGATGAAACTCACGTTTTGATTTTCATACATCGACGCTGGAAAGCGGAAATGTGGCAACTACGCGATAGTTGCTCAGATACAGTCCAAAATCAATACTCTACTGCTTGGCTATCGGGTAAAAAAGATTTCCTTCCTTTTGGGTTGCCGTAATCAGTTAAAAACCTACGCCAACATAGTATAATTTAATAATTCTGTTTTCTCATAAATGTATTGTCTTTTCCCAATTTATTTATTAGTGTATAACTGTAAAACTCAATTGTACCCGGGCGAAGCCGGGCCGGTTCTCTAGTTACTAAATAATGTCATTTTTAAATAGTGATTATCCAGAATGAGTATTTCCCGTAATGATTTTTGTAGGTAGTAATTGGTATTAGGTCTTCTTTATAGTTTCTCATAAGAAATCATTTCGTAGAATTTTGATGGAAATAAGAATAACCCAGTGTTTTTCGCAAATCGATTGCTTAATACAAATATAATGTAACATCAATTAAAAATTCACTCAATCAATTTTCTGTGCCTGCGAAAAAACCCGATTAAAATAACATGTCAATTAAGGGAAGCGTTGAAAGGAAAATTATATTTCGCGCTCTTTCATTACGCAGTACTGACATCGTGTATGTCAAACCTCACATCAAATCCCGCATCTTAAGAGATAGTAAAAGATATTGCATGTTCAATAACCACCATGCCACAGGCTCTGAATCGAAAGGCTATGTTGACAGACGTGAAGAATGATGGTTTTGCGATCGATGAGTACAACACACGTAGCCTTTCGTTGATATTTGCCACTACCCCCGATGAAAAGCACTCAGAATTATTGCTCAATAAGAGATCTCAGTTTCGTTTATGAAGGCGCAGGTTTCGGATGTGACCACAGTCTTTGCAAGGTGTTGTGTGGTATTCGACGGAATACAAGGATATTTGGTTTNTCGTGGTACATTCTTCTCTCTTGGCGTCACTGGCAACTTACGTGGTCGTGTTAGCGCAGCTGTGCTGTTCTGAAGGCTTTTTCAAATGACTTCCAAGCTCGTGGAAATAAATAATTTTTTTTGGTCTTCCTCTGGAATGCTGGTGTCAATATTAAAATGTTATTTCCAAACATGCTGTATGCACGCACAGCACAAATACACATATTTGTCTTTATTTACGGTAAATCAGAAAAAATCTCAAAAAATTAATATGTACGTACTCCTACTAGATATCATGGAGAAAACAATATGTGTTACAGTGCAGTTACATGTTAATTTCTCGTGCAAATCTTTATTTATACATGCATGAAATTGTGAGGAGACATGGTGACCATCTCTGCAACTATAAGTATTGGTATCGTATAAATTAAAACATATTAAATACTAAACAGGGAATATAATTTTGTCTAGAAATGCTGCTAAGTCATGCTCATTTAAAAATTTGTGCTATTTGTAAAACTGATATTAATTGGTTTCGGTGAGTGAAAATTGTCTCAAGTGTAATTATAAATCAAGTGTTTGAAAATAAACCTACACCAACAGAGTTATTGATTGGTGGCGCGTATAGAGAAATGATAAGAAACGTTTCCAGACCGAATGGTCAGTTTTTTCTGAATCTTATTCAAAACATTGGGCACACATCAGCTTTGTTGTAACTCGAGCAGTGTGTGNGAATGGTCAGTTTTTTCTGAATCTTATTCAAAACATTGGGCACACATCAGCTTTGTTGTAACTCGAGCAGTGTGTGGATATTTCACAATAAAAGCAATATGCTTAAAAATCATTTCAGAATCGTGCCTCGCAATGATTCTTAGGCGTATGCTTCCCATTTTTCTTTTGTTTTTTAACANTCGTGCCTCGCAATGATTCTTAGGCGTATGCTTCCCATTTTTCTTTTGTTTTTTAACATTATCTTCATAATATTTTACACTTTGTTAGTCTTTTAAATTGGCAGCAGTCAATAATCTGAGTGAAATTAAAGTCAGGCGGTGAATTCATTAATCTCCTGTTATTTACTAGAAAGGTGACAGGTTTGCCAGTGGATTGTATTGTTAATTCTGTAAAACATATATTTTTTTTGACACTCTGTCCCTGTTTGCGAAAAATCAGGAAAAATCAGGAATTAGCTAAATCAGACATGAAGAAGTCATACCATTATAATTCCAAAGGCCAGAACATTATTTATAAATCATATGTTACCTCTAAGACCATGCTAATGATAACTTATTTTAAACGAAAATAATTTAATATAATTTTTACAAATTTGTTTTTGAATAAATGAAGATATCTATTTTTTCTAAAGAGATCTTTTTGTTAATATTTATTGACATAGTTCAAAAAAAGCATAAAGTTCAAAGGCCTAGTTTATTAAAAAAAAATATATATTGGGGCAACATTACCAAGCAAATGATTCTTGACGGCAAAAAGGACAAATTTTGAACTGGGCGTTTTTCCCCTTGCCAATAGTGCAACTTGTCAACAAGAACCTTATTTTAGTAATGAAAGCGGATGATATTGTCCATCACAACGTTAAAATTTGCGTACGGTGTTTCAATTTACTGAATCACTATTATATTCAAGAATTGGTTACTTCTATCAAAAATAGTTAGAAATTATCCTACTAATATTATAAATGTGAAAATCTGTGTGTGTGTATGTTTGTTACCACTCAGCTCCATAACGGCTGAACGGATTTTATGAAATTTGGTACGCAGTTACTTTAGATCCTGGAATAGGACATAGGATACGTTTTATCCCGGAAAATTGTACGGTTCCTGTGGAATAACAACAAAACGTAATTCTGCAACGCCTGGGAACGTGACCGAAAGGTTTTTTTTTCTCTGGTGTCAGAGTTTATCAGGCTGCCCAAGGACATCTGAAAGAGTTTAATGACTGCTATCAATCGATAACAACCAGGACCGAATATTTACCGTGCCCTCCGAAGCCCGGAAGCGCTCAGATGTTATGCCACTATACGGTTACCCATCCAAATGTGTGCCGCTGGAAACTTTGCGCAAAAAGTAGTACCTAGGTACACTTATTTCTAAAGCTACAACTTTATGAAACTCACGTTTTGATTTTCATACATCGACGCTGGAAAGCGGAAATGTGGCAACTACGCGATAGTTGCTCAGATACAGTCCAAAATCAATACTCTACTGCTTGGCTATCGGGTAAAAAAGATTTCCTTCCTTTTGGGTTGCCGTAATCAGTTAAAAACCTACGCCAACATAGTATAATTTAATAATTCTGTTTTCTCATAAATGTATTGTCTTTTCCCAATTTATTTATTAGTGTATAACTGTAAAACTCAATTGTACCCGGGCGAAGCCGGGCCGGTTCTCTAGTTACTAAATAATGTCATTTTTAAATAGTGATTATCCAGAATGAGTATTTCCCGTAATGATTTTTGTAGGTAGTAATTGGTATTAGGTCTTCTTTATAGTTTCTCATAAGAAATCATTTCGTAGAATTTTGATGGAAATAAGAATAACCCAGTGTTTTTCGCAAATCGATTGCTTAATACAAATATAATGTAACATCAATTAAAAATTCACTCAATCAATTTTCTGTGCCTGCGAAAAAACCCGATTAAAATAACATGTCAATTAAGGGAAGCGTTGAAAGGAAAATTATATTTCGCGCTCTTTCATTACGCAGTACTGACATCGTGTATGTCAAACCTCACATCAAATCCCGCATCTTAAGAGATAGTAAAAGATATTGCATGTTCAATAACCACCATGCCACAGGCTCTGAATCGAAAGGCTATGTTGACAGACGTGAAGAATGATGGTTTTGCGATCGATGAGTACAACACACGTAGCCTTTCGTTGATATTTGCCACTACCCCCGATGAAAAGCACTCAGAATTATTGCTCAATAAGAGATCTCAGTTTCGTTTATGAAGGCGCAGGTTTCGGATGTGACCACAGTCTTTGCAAGGTGTTGTGTGGTATTCGACGGAATACAAGGATATTTGGTTTTGTAAAACATTTCACGTATTTTGATAACCTGAACGTTGATTTGACGCGTTAGTGTAACGATAATCATTTTATGACACAGTTTCAGTCCGACTTGGATTAATAAGAATATAACTTGGCTGGGGTGTAAAAAGGGCTTTAGTTTTCGTATCATACAACAGGTAGATCTACTATGAAGGTTTTTGCAGATCCAAACAATTTCTGCTCAGCTGTAAAGCCGTTGTTTGTAGTCCTGAAGATACTCGCCCTGGCGCCAATCAGCTGTCGACAAGGTGATGACATGCAGATATACAGAACGCGCTTAGTAGGCACTATGCAGACTGTGGTCTATGTTCTTTTTGCCGCTGTGGCAGGAATTTATTATCACTGCCTGGTTTACACTGTAAGAGAGTACAGTTCTTATCTGGAGATAATACTCTTCTCCCTTGCTGCTTTCGTCAACACCGGCAAGGTTGTGGTTGCCCATGTCTCGTGTGCTACATCACGTCTTGGCGAGATCTGCAGAAGAGTCCTTCGCGTGGAACAAGAACTTCTCTCCACGTCATGGGTTAAGTATTCGCATGTCAGAGCATATGTGTGGATCCAGATGTGTTTGATAACAGCGTTTTTAGCATGTGTTTACACCGTGCACTTCTACAACAAGTACAGTACATACCAGATATCCGCTATTGTATTGATCTTGTTGGATATGTTCCCTCGAATTGCAGAGTTTTTGTATTTAAACATTCTTATGCTTTTTGGCAAGATTCTGGATCATTCAAATAAAGAACTTGCAGATATTTGCCAGGAAGGTGAGCTTGAAAATTACCATGTACTTGAAAAACGATTTTTGAGACGGTCTACTATGAGCTTGGCTGAAAATAATAGTTATACTCCATCCAGCCGAGTCGACGTCCGTCCTGTGTGTCAAACTAGACCGCGCAGAGCGCCAGAAGTAACTTGCGACGTTATTGCACTCAGGCTGAAACACTCGAGGGAAACATTCTTTTATTTGCGCGAAACATTGCTGATGGTGAACTCCACTTTCGGGTTCTTGATACTGGCTGATCTGATTTCTAGCATAATCTCTCTCGTGTTTCATGCCAACTTGGTTATCAACTTGCTGGATAAGGCTACTGGACAAGAAGTACCCATCGATGTTTCACTACTAGCACCAGCTGTAGCTTGGAGTATCAGTGACTTATCAAAGATCGTACTTACGACGTTCTTTCCGCAGCACGTAGTCGACAAGAGAGAGAAGNATGGAGTATCAGTGACTTATCAAAGATCGTACTTACGACGTTCTTTCCGCAGCACGTAGTCGACAAGAGAGAGAAGACAATCTCGCTGCTGCAGGCAATGACTTTCAAGAGGAACCTCAGTCCGGCCGCCATGATGGAGCTGCAGATGTTCTCCCAACAGGTGGAGAGGCCACTGGTCTTCAGCGCCTGGGGATTGTTCAGCCTGGATCGCGGTACTTTCTTCTCTCTCTTGGGATCACTGGCTACTTACGTCGTCCTCTTAGTGCAGCTACGGTGAATAGAAAGCTTGTTCGAAAATATTTCAGTGCCTTCTGCTGGATAAATATTTTTGGGGACTTCGTTTTGAGCATGACTTCCTGTGTTTGGTCATTATACATTTACCTATATATTACTTATATACCTATATATTACTTATATATTTTGACACACACCTAACTGCATACTCTTGTATTCCTTTAGAGGAGTGCCTACACATTTGTAAAATATTACTTAATCTTAAAGAACTAAAAATGTTTTACAATAGCTGTAACCACATATGTAATATTTGTAGTCNTGTAAAATATTACTTAATCTTAAAGAACTAAAAATGTTTTACAATAGCTGTAACCACATATGTAATATTTGTAGTCGCACTTTAGTTATTATGCCGCCTAATTGTGTTGATAAGTGTGTGACATCCCTACATTTAATGCACTGTAGGAGTAGCAACAGGTAAAATACCAATTGCGAAATAATTTGTGTTATTAAATTGTGCTTAAAAATCTTTAACATAATACTCTGTTGCAATAAAACATGCGGTATTTGTAATGTCTCTTCGGAAACATTTATTTTGAATCCAATGTCTGTTTAACAAGCTTAATACTTTAGAACTTTTTTATATCGTAAATTAATTGAAATGGCAATAGAGCAATGAATCGTATATATCTGACAGAAGTCACTAGATGCTTACACGAATGGATGCGGATCGTATTTACATATGAATAACTAAAGCTTTTATGCAATTTAGTTTTGAGAGTCGTATTATGTAACGACCATCGTCTTGATACCTCAGGATGCAATTGTTTTGACAACCAGTGGTAAACGCTTTAGTATTTGTGAGAAAGAGTACGTATTCCTAAATGTAGCAAATATATGATTCAATTTCATTTTACACTATGAATGCGTAGCACATAGTAAATTAAGAAAATGGACTCCACTTATCCCAAATATACTATTTAAAATTGACTGGTGCCATCCTTCATTAATATTATACTNTTATTTTTTTTTTTTTTTTTTTTTTAGCTATGTGGCATAGTGGTTTGTCATATAGGCACCTATTAATTTGGTATAGTTAACAGAAATAACCAGTGAAATAGTGCTATGTCATCAACTTCGCAAGGAAATTGCAACTTCCCTCCGGCACTGTCAAGTTTAATGAAACTGCATTTTCTCCAAAGTGTGAGTAATATCTTTGAGGCATCTCGTTATGGTCCAGGAACATGAACTGCAGCCTCCGGCTACTTCAGTCCTTCTGAACCAACGTGAACATTTAGATTCAGTTTTAATCCTTACCTTCCTCAAGAAATGTAAAGGAGATACTGTTTATCCAATCAGATGTGGATGTGGACCTAGAAATNATGAAACTGCATTTTCTCCAAAGTGTGAGTAATATCTTTGAGGCATCTCGTTATGGTCCAGGAACATGAACTGCAGACTCCGGCTACTTCAGCCCTTCTGAACCAAAGTGAACATTTAGATTCAGTCTTAATCCTTACCTTCCTCAAGAAATGTAAAGGAGATACTGTTTATCCAATCAGATGTGGATGTGGACCTAGAAATATGTGCTTTATGAAAAATGACGGAGTGGTACAACCAAATGTAGGAAAGCATATTTAATATTTATAAAATTTTAGTGTGACATGCACATTTCATTTGCAATTACATGTGATGAATTTAAATGTGCTGTACAAATAAATCAATAATATAATTAAGATCTCTTTTTTTTCTAGCGCCTCTAGTGATGGTTCTGAGACATAAAAAGTCAATGTAAGTGACTGAGGTTGTGAGAAGATATTGGAAACCTGTGTATAGGAGATTTTGTAATTTTCTTCTGGCTTTGTTTCTTGTACATTCATCTCTGTGGACCAAGCATAAAACTACGGACTTTGCATTGCTGAACCCTTAACTCATGCGCTCAACCTCGTCATAGTGAGATCGTTGGGAGATCCTTTATTTGGAATAAGATCTCATCTCCATATCTTCTGGCGAATATTAACACTGCAGCTCATTTCTATGGTCACACTATCTACTCCATGCTGTTGTACTCTTTGTGCATATCGACCAAGGCGATGCAGTATTTGACTTTCGAGTTTGCTTCGATGTTTTCCTTTTACGAATTTTTTATTTATTTCCTTCGCGCTTTTAACTTATTAGCAAAAGAGACGGTGATAAAAACTATCTTCGGTTGCCACATATTTTTTTAAAATTGTCATCTAAAATCTGGAATTCTTGGTTGACACTTTTATTTGTATATATTTTGCAAAACATGTGACTTCATACGTGATATTTCAAATAAAATTCCATGTACTTGTAATTTATAACACTACTTTAAACGGTACCTTGACTAGTGGTGCACCAAGAATTATTTAGGAAATCGGAACTCATAATGTCTAGAGTGNTATAACACTACTTTAAACGGTACCTTGACTAGTGGTGCACCAAGAATTATTTAGGAAATCGGAACTCATAATGTCTAGAGTGTTAGGTGCCTAATTAGGAACCATTAAGTTTTTTTCTTTCTAATGTAGCCCGAAGAGACTTCGCGTAAAACTTTTGGTTGGTGAGAGGAAAATCGAAATAGCTAAACCCNTGGCAAAATCAACAGTGGTACAGTCATGTCAAACAATATTTCTTGTAGGCGTAATGAAAAAGATATTTTGAAGCTATAACGAATTATGTGTTTATGATTAATATATATTAGGAGGTAATCTCTGCTATGCGGTGTTCCACGGAATCAACGTAAAGTGATAAACAAGCACGGAGAAATATCGATCGATGTGATACATATATCATATTTTAATTTTAGTTTAATTCATGCTGGTAAGTCACAGAGCGTGTGCGCTCCCGTATTTTAAATATACCTTTACTCTACATATTTGATCGTTATAATTTCACAAAGTTTCTGTTTGCCAGACTGTGTTATGAATATGTAATAATACTCTGGCATGAAATCAATATATTATGTTTACAGCATGTAATTCGGAAGTAAAGCTAACATAAATAAATTTATTTGTCCAGTCAGTAATCTCTCTGCTGCCTACCAATAATTTGCAGTTCCAAAGATGTTGGGTCTGGCGCCAATCAGTAATTGGAACGGAGATGAACATCGCATGTTCAGAATGCGCACAGGAGGAATTACACGCACTGTTACATACATACCTGTTGTGGTCGTCACAGGAATTTAATTTTACTTCTGATTTGTCTTAATTTATGAGAAGGAGTTTCAACACGGTACATGAACACATGCTGTCTTGCTGCTGTCGTGAACACAGGCACAGGACGAGTTCCCATCGTCCTAGTTACACGTGCTGCATGTCGTCTTGGTGAGATCGTCAGGAGAACCCGTCACATGGATCAAGAGATATCCACATCGTGGGCCATGTATGCACGTGTTGTTGTAGGCGTATGTCTCCAACTCTGTTTAACAGGGGTGTTTCTAGGTTGTATTAACGCAGTGCAGTTCTATCTACTGTACAGAATTTGCATGCCTTGGGTAATTTTTTTCATTGTGTTTGATATGATCACGAGTATGAAAAAATTATTATATTTAGACGTTATTCTACTTTTGCTCACTTAAACAAAGGAATTGAAGATCTCTGCGATGAAGAAGACTATTAAAATTACTATACGGATGACAATACATTAAAAAAAAAGTTGCATTGTCGACTGCAGCTTCACTATTACACGCAGTCGAGTTGTTGTTTCACCGTAATGTCAAATTGGGAAGAGCGAGACACATGTATCTGCTTGCGACAGAACTGTTCATATGCTGATTATAACTACAGTCCAAGTTTCTACTCTCTGTGTGTGAGATAATGGCGCATTTCAACTCCACTTTTGGTTTCCAGGTTTTAATTGCTTTTCTGTTAATTGTAAGCATTCTTATAGTACACTCTAACTGGGTTCCCAACACGTTAACCAAGACCAATATGAGAATGTACACATCAAGAAGTTATATGTAGTGCCCAGNCCCAACACGTTAACCAAGACCAATATGAGAATGTACACATCAAGAAGTTATATGTAGTGCCCAGAGGTATGTGGGTCTTAAATGACTTTGAAGGGACAACAGTAATAGCACTCATGCCGCATCATGAGTTGCCGAGAGAGAGAGAGAGAGAGAGAGAGAGCGTTTGTGTGGCTCTAAGTGTTCTTAATGACAGTGTTCCTAGGTCAAGGTTACTCACTTCACTTTTACTATAGGTGTGACATTATCCCAAGGATTTCTTGTTTGTTATATTTAGACACTTCTCTACTCCTTGGCAATATTATTAATCACCTAAACAAAGAAACGAAAAAGACCTTGGTGTGCAAGAGTTTCTGGANTCTCTACTCCTTGGCAATATTATTAATCACCTAAACAAAGAAACGAAAAAGACCTTGGTGTGCAAGAGTTTCTGGAAAATGACCAGGTGCTTGGGACCTTATTCCAAAGTCGATGTACAGTGAGTTCGAATGACATTGAGAGATTATCCTACACATCAATTCCAGTCTAAATTTTCCATCTCTGCGAATGTTCTTCACAGAACAGAAGCATATGACAATGTAAGTACTGGAATGCTGAAACACTGCAGGGAAGCATTCTGCTATCTAAGGGATACAATGTTGACTTTGAACTTAGCGTATGGTTTGCTGATATTGACTTCCCTGCGGTCTTCCCTTTGCGGTCAAATGTGTAACACCAAATAAGCCATCTCTGTGTTAAAGAAGGATAACTAGAAAATAATTACTTTGAGTAATTTTCAACTGGGAGCAGGTGGAATGTGTACTGTTGCTGATTTATTGTGNATAACTAGAAAATAATTACTTTGAGTAATTTTCAACTGGGAGCAGGTGGAATGTGTACTGTTGCTGATTTATTGTGTATGGTACTTACGACGTTCTTGTCGCAGCATGTAGCCGACAAGAGAGAGAGAGAGAGAGAGAGAGAGAGATGGATGACATTCTCGCTGCTGCAAAAGTTGAGTCTGAAGATAAGAGACACCTCAGTGCTGCCACCATGGTGGAGTTAAAGATGTTCTTTCAATACACGGAGAAGTCAGTAGTCTTCATGGTTTGGGGATTCTTACGCCTGGATCCGGTACTTTCTTCTCTCTGGTAAGTTCCGTGGCAACTTTCATAGTTCTGTTGGTCAAACTGCTCTGAGATGAACGCATGTTCAAAAACGTTTCCTTCTGAACACAGGGCTTTCGCATAGAAATATACTGCAGAGTAGTATCAGTTGTACAGTTCTATAACCTGGTTTCAGGATACCATCAACCAAATTTAGGTGCCAGCATCATAATGCTCTGTTGAGTTTATTGCAGTCTTGGTTGTTGCAAGATGACTTCAAATGTCGCTGAAATTGTTCTATTGAAGAAACGATCTGTTCTGTAACATAGCGAGAACACGCTTATCTGTTCAACAAACTGGGACCCATAATTATGTATACATTTATACATATATATTTGTATATATAAACATATATATACACGATGGCTGATTCAGATGTCATGGCAACTGTTATTTATCTCCCGAAATTGACCCAACACAGAAAATGTACTACGTCAGGTTGAAACTGCACGATGTGTACGTTATAAAGGTGACACCACATGAGATTTGGACCCAGGAATGTGCTGCAAGAAACAAAGACAAGCATAGCTGCTTGAAATCACCTTTTAATATATATATTCTCGTACAATATGTATAGACGTATGCTAAACGGTACATATTGTGCGTGTTTAAGCTTTTTATCATCCTTCAAAGTAGTCTCCGAGGTTGTCCACGGTTCGTTGCCAGCGATGAGGCCGACAGGAAATACCATCACCGGTAAATTTTTTTTGCANAGCGATGAGGCCGACAGGAAATACCATCACCGGTAAATTTTTTTTGCATCGTTTAAAAAATTTAGCCTATTAATAGTTTTGTATGAAGTTCGGTTAAAATGAAACTTTTAAAACAATGACAATTAATCTGCATTTTTTTCTTGATTTAATTTTTTTAAATGTCTTTGTGACATGTAAATGATGTGTTTTTTTCTCGTTAGTTTCTACTAGCTTTCGTTGAAAATTATGCTACTTTAAAAATAACAAATCATCTTTACAAGAAGTTACGTATAAAGCCTACAAAGCATTCCACGATTAAAGAAAATATATAAAAAATTAAAAGGCACTCTAAGAAACATATAAAATAAATAAAAGAGATACACTTCCCTTCTACATTAAGGTTTTTATTAACTCACTTTGCATGAAAATTACAAAGAAAATACCCAATATCCCATTCTCCCTAAAGTATTGGAAATTATTTAATTTCGTAAAANTTGCATGAAAATTACAAAGAAAATACCCAATATCCCATTCTCCCTAAAGTATTGGAAATTATTTAATTTCGTAAAATTTTTTGTATCTTATTAGCAATTGGTAAATTGAACAATACTATACCGTACTAAACCAATTTTCTTAAAAGCTGAAGCGGAGTGTGTGTTGACAGTCAGGAAGAATTCTAGCTAANTTGCATGAAAATTACAAAGAAAATACCCAATATCCCATTCTCCCTAAAGTATTGGAAATTATTTAATTTCGTAAAAATTTTTGTATCTTATTAGCAATTGGTAAATTGAACAATGCTATACCGTACTAAACCAATTTTCTTAAAAGCTGAAGCGGAGTGTGTGTTGACAGTCAGGAAGAATTCTAGCTAANGCTATACCGTACTAAACCAATTTTCTTAAAAGCTGAAGCGGAGTGTGTGTTGACAGTCAGGAAGAATTCTAGCTAAATGATCGATGTGTTTTATATAACTGGAAGTGCTCTTTGTTATTATCTGATCCGCATAATTAATGACAATTATGTTAAAGCACTCAGAAGCAAAGATCAATCAACTGTCTCGTCCTCGTTCTTGTCAGTTTCGTATATGAAGACTATGTCCCTGGACGTATGTGCACGCACCTCAATTAAAACATCCACATAGTTAAGACAGTCGAGCGTAATAAAGTCACACGGCTGTTTCAACTTGTAAGATATCATCACAACAGCCTGACACTCCTTGCATGAGTAGCGCGCATTGCATTTCCTTCTTTTTACTTCAAACTCAAGCTACCATGAAAATATTTGTAGCTCCAAACAGTATCTGCTCGGCTGTGACACCGTTGTTCGCAGTTCTGAAGGTGTTGGGGCTGGCACCAATCAGTTATCAGCATGGTGATGATCTGCGTATATACAGAACATGCTTTAGAGGTAGTGTACAATCTTTGACTTACGTAATTGCCGTGACCATCGCAAGCATGTGTTTTTATAACCAACACTCCCCGAAAAAAGAGCATTTTTCGGCTGCTAGCTTGACCGTATTCTGGATCATGGCTATTATTAACACTGTGCAAGTTGTCATTATCGTGCTTTGTTGTGCTAATGCCCATTATGGCGAGATCATCAGAATGATTTGTAACATGGATCAAGAGCTACTCTCAACTTCGTGGGTCAAATATTCACATGTCAGCACATTCGTGTGGATCCAGCTGTGCTTATCTGCTTTGTTCCTAGGCTCAATCTATTCCACCATGTTCTAC
This sequence comes from Clitarchus hookeri, assembly GCA_002778355.1. Classification (NCBI taxonomy): domain Eukaryota; kingdom Metazoa; phylum Arthropoda; class Insecta; order Phasmatodea; family Phasmatidae; genus Clitarchus; species Clitarchus hookeri. Next base: position 26,359 of record NQII01010228.1, on the reverse strand, counting down.
TTACTATATGATATTTACAAGTGTTGGTTGCTAGTGTATGTTCTGTTTGACATAGTAAGTAAAATGGGAGAAATATTATATTTAGACACAATTTTGCTCATAGGCAAGGTTATTGATCACCTAAACAAAGAAATTGAGGATCTGTGCTCTCAAGGTATGTCAAGGAATGGCCAGACCGATGATACTTTATTTATTCACTTACCGGTCATCTCGAATGAAGACATCTCTGCTTATAGACCGTACCAAACTGTGCAGAGAAGATCCGAAACAAACACATGCGACATAACTGCTGGATTGCTTAAACATTATAGGGAAATCATCTTATATGTGAATGAAACAAGAGCAAGAGTAAACTCAGCTTTCGGTCTTCAGGTACTGGTATCATTGCTGTCCTGCATGAGCAGAGTCGTGTTTTTCACCAACTTTGTCGTCAAAATGTTTGAGATGAAAGCTGAAACAGAAGCATTCATCAATAATGTACGCCTAGTGCCGTTTCTGATTTGGAGTATCATTGACTTCTCAGAAATAGTACTTACAACGTTCTTGCCCCAACATGTGGCAGACAAGAGAGAGAAGACAATCTTGCTGCTGCAGAAGTTGAGTCTCAAGAGGAACCTCAGCCCGGCCGCCATGATGGAACTGCAGATATTCTTCCAGCAGGTGGAGAGGCCACTTGTCTTCAGCGCCTGGGGTTTCTTCAGCCTGGATCGCGGTACATTCTTCTCTCTTTTAGGGACATTAGCTACTTACGTCGTACTCTTAGTGCAGCTACGCTAAATATGAGAAGCTCACCAAATAGTTTATTTTTAAATTCTATGTTAATTATTAATATGATGTTATTTTTCGAGTAAATTTTTTAAGATTTTGTTCACCAACCGCGTTTTCTGCAGAAACTTGCAGAAGCTTTTTGATGAAAATTTTTATTGTGCGTGATTAGATACACTTTTGCATGTCTTCAACATTTTCGTATTCAAACTTTAATTTAAGTTCCCAATGCAGTGTTTTGAGAGTGTTATATTATCATTGTGTTGCATTTGTTGATGTCAGATAATATTAATTAAACATCAGTCATTTTTATTGTTTTTACATTTACAATAAATTTTTTTTGGTCAAGGTAAATTTTTCTTGATTGTTAAGATGGAAAAACTTTTTGTGTTTTATAAAATACTGATCATTATATGTCAGTATACTAATGTTTCGGGAGATCAATAATTATTCAAGGGGGGATATTATTAAAAAAAAACAGAAAATATGTGGAAATGTTGATGTTACATCTGCATTTGGTGTTATTGTGTACAAAATAATAATTGCCAACAACAGAAACCTACGACACCCTAAGTGTATTTGAAAGAAACAAATCAACCCTTTCACTATGCTTGTCAGGTGATGGATATTATGTACGTGACATTAGAGATATTGGTTAATTTTTTGTACTTCTACATAAATTATTTCTTTAAATATCTTGTAACTTGTTAGCCAGAGTTGTTAAACGTGTTATATAAACTTAAATAAACCATATGTTTCCTTGTGATGTGTAAAATAGTATAGAAATCAGTGTACATATAACTGCCTCTTTTCCAAATTAACACGTTTGCCATAGGCGAGTCTGTTCGAAAGGAAGGACAGGGTTTCAAAGGTTAAATAATTATATGCATTTCTCGGCCATCTTTCACGACATCGCTTTCAAACAAAAACGCTTTGTGTATTTTTGCGCCGGCCAAATTGCCATGCAATGTTTTCTTTAAAAAAATTTGATAGGCTGAAAATTTCCTTTTAATTAAATTTATGTACTTAACAAAAACACAAACTCTTTCTAATTTACTTCTACGNACCAACCGCGTTTTCTGCAGAAACTTGCAGAAGCTTTTTGATCAAAATTTTTATTGTGCGTGATTAGATACACTTTCACAATTCTTCAACATTTTCGTATTCAAACTTTAATTTAAGTTCCCAATGCAGTGTTTTGAGTGTGTTATATTATCATTGTGTTGCATTTGTTGATGTCAGATAATATTAATTAAACATCAGTAATTTTTATTGTTTTTACATTTACAAGAAATTTTTTTTGGACAAGGTAAATTTTTCTTGATTCTTAAGATGGAAAAACTTTTTGTGTTTTATAAAATACTGATCAATATATGTCAGTATACTAATGTTTCGGGAGATCAATAATTATTCAAGGGGGGATATTATAAAAAAAAAAAAACAGGAAATATGTGGAAATGTTGATGTTACATCTGCATTTGGTGTTATTGTGTACAAAATAATAATTGCCAACAACATATACCTACGAAACCCTAAGTGTATTTGAAAGAAACAAATCAACCCTTTCACTATGCTTGTCAGGTGATGGTTATTATTTACGTGACATTAGAAATATTGGTTAATTTTTTGTACTTCTACATAAATTATTTCTTTAAATATCTTGTAACTTGTTAGCCAGAGTTGTTAAATGTGTTATATAAACTTAAATAAACCATATGTTTCCTTGTGATGTGTAAAATAGTATAGAAATCAGTGTACATATAACTGCCTCTTTTCCAAATTAACACGTTTGCCATAGGCGAGACTGTTCGAAAGGAAGGACAGGGTTTCAAAGGTTAAATAATTATATGCATTTCTCGGCCATCTTTCACGACATCGCTTTCAAACAAAAACGCTTTGTGTATTTTTGCGCCGGCCAAATTGCCACGCAATGTTTTCTTTAAAAAAAAAAAAATAGGCTGAAAATTTCCTTTTAATTAAATTTATGTACTTAACAAAAACACAAACTCTTTCTAATTTACTTCTACGNAATAGGCTGAAAATTTCCTTTTAATTAAATTTATGTACTTAACAAAAACACAAACTCTTTCTAATTTACTTCTACGTACACTTCTGCATCATTGCTCTTCTCTTCGAAGTGCACAAATAGTTTTTAATTTGAAAGTTATACTGGGGAAAGTAGCTAGACACCCCTGCATTATTAATTTTTAATAAGAGAGTTCTATTCAAGTCATTCTACTTCTGTTAGAAATATGTATATGTTGTACAATTGATGTTAGCCATATTTATTTCGTCTATCAAAATATTATTTCGTTGCATCTGTCGTTTTAGTATCTTGTGATACTACAGTTTTCGTTATTTCCGTTTGTTCTACCCTACTGAGTAGATAAACCATTATCATTCGTCTCTGTGTGAAGATAATGTGGAAATAATCTTGGACGATAAACGTGACATTTTTGTACAGTTCGTTTTCTCTTCTTTATGTAATTTTTCAAAAGTAATTTCGGTTTATGTACTTTAAAAATAGTAACCACTTGAAGGTTTAGCAGTAGCGTATTTTTTATTAAAGTGGACATTTTGCTTCATATCTGAAAATTTTACCTTATTGCAGATATATATGTGAGGAAAAATTCTTTATATCATCCATATTTTTCCACAGAAATTATTTTATGACAACGCGGCGAATTAAAAACCAAACATGCATACAAAATTTTCTAAATTAATGGGAATTTACTTTATTTGCCAATTACGATAACCGTGGTAAAATAATGTAATGTCCTAGTTCAAATTCGATATGGACATTGTTTTAGATTCCTAGTAATAAACAAATTACACTAATTTTAATAAGTTAATAATGCTTTACGTGACAGCTTTAATCTGTGGAACTGAAACGCAAAATAATACACATATAAAACTGTTATCTTCACATAATGTATTCGGTGACTTTTTTTTTTTTTTTTTTGGTATGTCAATCTTTAGATTATTCAAAGAAAAATCCTGCAGAATTTTTGCGCTTTATAATTGTTATTCATGTAGGATAATACNTCAATCTTTAGATTATTCAAAGAAAAATCCTGCAGAATTTTTGCGCTTTATAATTGTTATTCATGTAGGATAATACGACTGAATAATTTAATCATTGAGCGATTGGAAGTATCAATCGTTGCCACCTCAAATGCACACAATTACTCACTGAAATCTGTAATTTTTTCTACTTAAACAAGTGAGCTTGACAACTGTTTCAGTGGAAATTTCTTTACATTATTTGTACATTCNTCAATCTTTAGATTATTCAAAGAAAAATCCTGCAGAATTTTTGCGCTTTATAATTGTTATTCATGTAGGATAATACAACTGAATAATTTCATCATTGAGCGATTGGAAGTATCAATCGTTGCCACCTCAAATGCACACAATTACTCACTGAAATCTGTAATTTTTTCTACTTAAACAAGTGAGCTTGACAACTGTTTCAGTGGAAATTTCTTTACATTATTTGTACATTCTCATGAAGAGCAAAAGTGTTCTAACATATAAGATCACGAACATCGATTTGGTTAGTATAATTTACAGAAACACCAGGATTATTGTGCGAACGACGATATAAACACATCTCTAACAATCCACCACCAGGATTAGCTTTCATACATTGACCAAAACTGTACAAAAACCAAAGCAAAACATAACTTTCTCGGGGTTGAGAAACTTGCTTAACAAATATATTATCATCTTTAGCAACATCAGTACTAAAACTCCCAATACTACGGAAAACAGATCTTGAATTGTATCTCCTCTTATGATGACGTGCACACGGCATACTGGATGCGAACCATTGATTCGGATCACAATCACGTCCCAACAGGCGCGCGGCGAAACTTGCAACGTAAACTCCGCGGCAACGCTCGGTAACTATAGGCGTTGCCGCAATGGTAGCCCAATACCCACCATGTTAAATTATCAGTGGATGCTCATCCTGCCACATTGATAAGAAATTCCGGACTTGCAACTACGTTCAAGGTCAAATCTGTTTTCGAGAGTGTTAAAGGGAAATGTAGTATTGAAAAGGAATTAATAACAATTAATAATTTTTATACTTTATTTTAGTACTATAAACAAATTGTACATGACCAAGTATATGAATGCCGTATGCCATCCGTATATCATCATAAGAGGAGATACAATTCAAGATCTGTTTTCCTTAATATTGGGAGTTTTAGTACTGATGTTGCTAAAGATGATGATGCATATGTTAAGCAAGTTTCTCAAGCCCAAGAAATATATGGTTTGCTTTCGTTCCTATACAGATTTGGTCTTCAATGTATGACAGCTAATCCTGGTAGTGGATTGTTAGAGATGTGTTTCTATCGTCGTTCGCACAATAATCCTAGTGTTGCTGTAAATCATACTAACCAAATTGATGTTCGTGATATTATATGTTGGAAGACCTTTGTTCATCACGAGACTGTACTAAATCAAACTGCTATTGTATATATATCTCAGGCTCTTGTATTTTCTTTTATTTATCTAGCCAACCAGTTTGAATAATTATTTGGAGGTCATAAAGTGGCGTTGCGGTATCTGAACTTGAGAATTCTCTTACTGACATTTTAGTTCTTAGGAAGAAATGTATATAATTAATTTAATAAAAACACTTTTCTCTGCACGAGTGACCTACTGGGAAATATATCCATGATAAGAATGTATACATTTAGATCTAGGTGTTTGTTTTAATGCCAAGAATATAACATGTCGGCAAGAGTCTTATTTTTGTAACTGAACAGAATTGTTTTGTGATCACTATTTTATGCATATATTTGTTGTTTCTTTACAAAGAGCTACGGACTATTTTTGAGTGAAAACATTTTAGAATAGTGATTACCAAGTATAAGTACTTACCAGCATAATATTTGTCAGCAATAATTCGTAGTATGTCTTCTGTAAAGTATTTCGCAAGGATTTATCTAATTAAACTGTGATGGAACTAAAATTATGAATTATTTCTTGCGGAGGTCTTCCCAAAAGCAAAGTTAATGTATCGACAAAAGTTGAATCCTGCCAATTCTCTCTAGCAAAATAAACTGGAAATATTTCCGATTGTAATAATGTATCAAATTAAGGAAAGTATAGAAAGGAAAATTAAATTACGCAATCTCACATTTTCAGAGATAATATAAGACATTGTTGATGACCGAACCACCGTTCCATGGGCAGCGAATAAAAAGGCTACATTGACAGACATGAAGAAACTTTTCATGATCGATGTGTACTTATAACACACGTAGCCTTTATTAACTATTTGCCACTTCACTTAATGAATAGCAATCGATATTATTACCCAAAGTAAGGTTTCAGAATATTTTCATCGTAGATTATTTTACGAACGCGCAGGTTTTGGATGTATACATATTTTGTAGAGTGTTTTGTGGTATCCAATGGAATACAAGAACATGTGCGATTTGCTAACACTGTCAAAACATTGAGAGATTTTGGGCTTTACATCAATATAAAAGTTCATGTTAATAAATTAATATCACATATATAGTCCGCTGTAATTAATGAGTAAATAACATAGGTGGGTTTAAATCGGGCTTTACTTTTATAAAGAGACCAAAAAAAAATTTACTATGAAGATATTTGCAGATCCAAACTGTTTCTGCTCAGCTGAAAAGCTGGTATTCGTAGTTCTGATGATACTCGGTCTGTCGCCAATCTGGCATAAGCAAGGAGATGATATGCAGATACGAGTATACAGAACCTGCGTAGTGGGCATTATGAAAACTGTGGTTTACGTAGTTTCTGCGATGATGTTCTCGCTTGCTGCAGTCATGATCATTTGCAAGGTTTCGGTTGCCTTGGTTGAATTTGTTACGTCACGTCTGATTGAGATCTTCAGAAGAATCTTCCACATGGAACAAGAACTCCTCTCCATATCTGAGATAAAGTATTCACATGTCAGAGCATTTGTGTGGATCCATCTGTGCTTACTGACAGTGTTACTTGGTAGTATTTACACCGTGCACTTATACTACGAGTACAGCATATACCAATTTAGATTTTAAGGCGGTCATAATTGATGAGTTTCCAAGAATTTCAGATTTTTAATATTTGGTCATAGTTATGGTTTTTGGCAATATTAAGGCTTACCTGAGTAAATACATTAAAGTTATTTGTCAGGAAGCCATGCTTACAAATTAACATGCAAATAAAACACAAGTTTTGAGGTGTTGTTCCATGACTTTAACTGAAAATAATAGTTTTTCTCTAACACCAAGTCCAGTCGAGGTCTGTGCTGTGTACCAAACTATACAGTGCGGAGTACCAGATATAACTATTGACGTTATTGCAGTAATGCTGAAACAATCGAGGGAAACATTCACTTATCTACACGACACAATTCGGATGGTCAACTCCACTTTTGGGTTGCCGATATTAGTTGATCTGGTGTAAAGCATAATCTCTCTTGTGTATCACTCCAACTTGTTGGTCGACTTGCTGGGTGAGGGAACCTAGCAAACAGTACTCATCAGCGATACACTACTGATGCCAGGTGTAGTTTGTGATATAAGTGACTTATTAAAGATCGTGCTTACGACGTTCTTGTCACAACATGTAGGCAACAAGAATGAGAAGACTATCTTGCTGCTGCAGAAGTTGAGCCTCAAGAGAAATCTTAGTTCGGTAGCCATGGTTGAGCTGCACATGGTATTTCAACATGTACAGAAGCAAGTGGTCTTCAGCTCCTGAGGATTCTTCAACCCGGATCGCGGTATTTCCTTCTCTATCTCGGGCTTTTCTGGCAACTTACTTGTTTCTGTTAGTGGAGTTAAGCTGAATAGACGGCGTGCTCAAAAATATTTGAATATATATATATATATACACACACATATAAACAGGATGATTGTATAATCATGGGACAATCATTGAGAGGTGGTAGAGTTCACTAAAACAAACAATTATTGTGTAGGAATATTTGGGCGGGAGTGACGCGTTGAGGCACAAACACCAAAATAACACATGAACTGCATCGCATTGTTTATTTACAACATCGCCGCTAAATGCATTTAATAATTGCTCAAAATATATACCACCGACAGTAATGCAAGCTTGGTAGAGTCGGCGGAGTGATTGGCAAACAGATTCAAATACGCCGGGTATTTAAAGCACGCGTGCAGCGGCACAGGATATTCGAGCGACGAGGTCTTCAATGGAGTGAACTGGAGTCTCGTAAATGAGGGCTTTCAAATGCCCCCATAGGAAAAAATCGAGACTCGATAAATCTGGCGATCGTGGTGGCTATCGGACTGGCCCACCACGCCCAATCCAGCGCACCCCAAAAGTAGCATCCAGGTAATTACGGACTTCCATACAGAAATGGGCTGGCTCACCATCATGCAGAAACCACATTTGATTGCGAACGCCAATCGGAACGTCTTGCAGCAATTCTAGTAAAACCTCTTCCAAAAATATCCGATAACAGCGGTTATTGAGTCGGGTCGGTAGGAGATATGGGCCTATGAGGTAATCATTCACAATACCCTCCCAAACATTCACAGAGAAGCGTTGTTGGAATACATTTGGGCGTGTGGTGTGTGGATTTTCTGTTGCCCACACATGAGAATTGTGGGCATTGAAAACGCATTCGTGTTTAAAGGTCGTCTCACATGTGATTAGCACATGAGCTGGAAAAGCCTGCTGAAACACACACTGTTGCAAGAACCATTGGCAGAAAGCCACGCGCAGAGGGCAATCACACGACTGCAAAGCTTGGACTCTCTGTGTGTGGAATGGGTGTAAACGTTCTTCATGTAAAACTCTCCAAACGGTTGGTTGACTGACATGTAGACGNCTCTCTGTGTGTGGAATGGGTGTAAACGTTCTTCATGTAAAACTCTCCAAACGGTTGGTTGACTGACATGTAGACGACATGTTACAGCCCTTGTACTTGTACCGGGTGTTTCGTCCACATGGTCCAAGATGACCTCTTCAAGGTGTGNGTCCACATGGTCCAAGATGACCTCTTCAAGGTGTGGTTGTCGTACAGTCCTCGATAGACCCCTCGCATCAGTACTGGCGATAAATGAACCATTTTCACACAGTAACCGACGTAATCGCTCAAACATTTTGTGGTTCAGCATGCATCTACGTGGAAAGCATTCACGATAAAGTCGTAGCGCTGCTCTGCCTTTTCGCTCTTCTGAAAATCACCTATCACGGCCGAACTCTCAAGCGCAAATGCTTTGTTCGCTGATGAAGCAGGTCACTGGCTCACCGTTTGACTGTCCTCAACTATCGCCAACATTATAAGCCAATCACGCCATATTTAGAAGTCGCCAAGCATGCGTGACTGCTGGTGGATGCATTTCCAACAACTGTTTTAACATTTTCTGTACGTAATGACTCGTTAATTATGCTGTTAATGAACATTTTACGTTTCTGTTAATGTGTTATGTTTTTGTGTTTGTGCCTCAACGCGTCACTCCCGCCCATATATTCCTATACAATAATTGTTTGTTTAAGTGAGCTCTACCACCCGTCAATGTTTGTCCCATGATTTTAGAATCATCCTGTATATATATGTATGTATATATATGTTTATACATACACACACAGGGNTAAGTGAGCTCTACCACCCGTCAATGTTTGTCCCATGATTTTAGAATCATCCTGTATATATATGTATGTATATATATATATATATGTTTATACATACACACACAGGCTGATTCAGAAGTCATGGCAACTATTACTTACCTCCCGAAAAGGACCCAACACAGAAACTGTACTATGTACCTTTGAAAGTGTACGATGTGTATGTTTTAAAGATCACACCTCATGAGATTTGGAAGAATGAAAGTACGGTAAAAAACAAAGACAAACATGACTTCTTGAAATCTACTTTTAATATATATATATATATTCTCCTACAATATTTAATCACTCGTGTGAAAGGATACATATTGTACGTGTAGGAGCTATTTATCATCCTTCAAAGTAGTCTCCGAGGTTGCCCACGGTTCGTTGCCAGAGATGAGGCAGACGGGAAATACCATCGCCTGCATGAGTTCCGTCATTGTGCGCCACCTCTCAAGGTAATTCATTTGACGATGTATGCCTCATCTCTGGCAACGAACCGTGGACAACCTCGGAGTCTACTTTGAATGATGATTAACAGATCGTAAACGTACGATACATACTCGTTCATATGAGTGTAAACATTTTGAACGAGAATATTTAAATTAAGCTACGATTTAAAGCAGCCATGTTTGCTTGGTTTCATGCTGGACAATCCTGCATCCATAACCCACGTGGTGTCAAATTTAAAACCTACATGACGTACACTTTGAACTGCACGTAGTACATTTCCCGTGTTGGGTCATTTTCGTGAAGTAAACAATCTTTGCCATGAATTCTGAATGAGCCTTCATGTGTGTGTATTTATAAATGTATATATACAAATACTTAAGTACAAGTACAGTTACGAACACGACCCATACATTCGGTTCTGTTGCTACTACTGTTCCTGATAAAAATATTTCTATATGACCAACAACCAACTCTATTACTGTGGCTTTGTTACCACATCAGATGATTTGGGGTTACGGAAATATATTTCGGTGCCCATCATTTTATATTTCTACCAATGTCTGTAACGAGCGTGATGGAAATAATTCTCTGCGACTAAATCTTACATTATGTGCCTCCTGCTATGTCTTGCAGCCCAAATAATTTATAAAATTTATATATTTCTTCGATACTGNCATGTTTGCTTGGTTTCATGCTGGACAATCCTGCATCCATAACCCACGTGGTGTCAAATTTAAAACCTACATGACGCACACTTTCAACTGCACGCAGTTCATTTCCCGTGTTGGGTCATTTTAGGGGGATAAGCAATCTTTGGCATGAATTCAGAATGAACCTTCATGTGTGTGTACTTATAAATGTATATATACAAATACTTAAGTACAAGTACAGTTACGAACACGACCCATACATTCGGTTCCGTTGCTACTACTGTTCCTGATAAAAATATTTCTATATGACCAACAACCAACTCTATTACTGTGGCTTTGTTACCACATCAGATGATTTGGGGTTACGGAAATATTTTTCGGTGCCCATCATTTTTTATTTCTACCAATGACTGTAACGAGCGTGATGGAAATAATTCTCTGCGACTACATCTTACATTATGTGCCTCCTGCTATGTCTTGCAGCCCAAACAATTTATAAAATTTATATATTTCTTCGATACTGCTAATATAAATTTCCGTAACTAAACTTTTTATTTAGTATGTTAATTAATTGCGACAAATCTACTTTATAATTCTAATCGAAGTAGCGAATTAGTTTCCCAAAATTTGTAATGTTAGTGACTGTTAAGAATTGATGAATCTTAATGTAAAAACAGTTAAATTATGGTGAAAACATCCTTACCAATAATTTTTTTTTTAAGGTGCCTTTGCAATCATCAGCCTCTAGGCCAAATAGAATTCTTAAATTTTATTTCGTTACCGCGTGACTTTAAATGTATCGATAATTGGAAACATTCTTCGACCGAATAGTTGCTGAGTTAAAGTAATCTATGTAGAAAAATATTTCAAGAACTTTTCCAAAGTGAGCTTCTGTGCTTGAAAGTATATCAAAAATACTTTGTGAACCACAAAACACTCGCGAGTTATGTTCCAACTTGAGCAGTGTGTTTCATTTTCATCAGGGGAACAAACTATTTCACATTGTTAAAATAATTTAGCCAATTAATTGTTTCGCATTAAATTTGGTTTAGATGAAGTCCTACAAAATTGTCATTTAACTATTCTTAAATTTTTTTTAGTTNCTACAAAATTGTCATTTAACTATTCTTAAATTTTTTTTAGTTAAATTTTTAATTAGTTTTGTTCTGATATGTAAATTATATGATTATTTTTTTCATTATTTTTAATGAACTTTTATTGAAAAGTGCGGTGCTTAAATCGTAACAAGAAGTTACGTACTACGCCCTCCAATCTTTTCACAATAGTGGAATATATTAATATATCTATAAATATATATATAAAAATTTATATATATATAAATCTATAAAGGCACACTAAAAATATATTTATTAAATAATTGATATACACTTCCTGATACATAACAAAAACCCAATTATAGGTATATGTTTTCTCATGCAAGTGGTAGATAGCAAAGATTTCCTCTGATAATACAAGGCATATTTCTTGAAGAGAAATATGGGTTTTATTAACTCAAGCCGTATGAAAATTACAAAGTAAATAAGCACTATCCCATTCACAAAGTATTGGAAATAATTTCGTTTCGTAAAAAAGTTTGCATCTTATTAGCAATTGATAAATTGAACAATGCTATACCATTTTAAACCAATTTTCTTAAAAGCCGAAGCGGAGTGTCTGTTGACAGTCTTGAAGAATGCTGGCTACAATATTGATGCGCGTTACATATGAAAGCGCTCTTGGTTATTGTATGTTCCACAAAATCAATGTCAATTATGTTAAAACACTCAGACGCATCGATCAGTCAACTGTCTCGTCCTCTTTCGTGTCAGTTTCGTATATGAAGAGTATGTCCCTGGACGTATGTGCACGCNCGATCAGTCAACTGTCTCGTCCTCTTTCGTGTCAGTTTCGTATATGAAGAGTATGTCCCTGGACGTATGTGCACGCACCTCAATTTAAAATTCCACATAGTTAAGACAGTCGAGCGTAATGATGTCACACGTTTGTTTCAACTTGTAATATTTCATCACAACAGCTTTGACACTCATCGCATGAGTAGCGCGCATTGCATTTGCTTCTTTTTATTTTAAGTTCAAGCTACANTCACAACAGCTTTGACACTCATCGCATGAGTAGCGCGCATTGCATTTGCTTCTTTTTATTTTAAGTTCAAGCTACAATGAAAATATTTGTCCCTCCAAACAGTATCTGCTCGGCTGTGACACCGTTGTTCGCAGTTCTGAAGGTGTTGGGCCTGGCACCAATCAGTTATCAGCAAGGTGATGATCTGCGTATATACAGAACATGCTTTAGAGGTACTGTGCAATCTTTGACTTACGTAATTGCTGTGACCATCGCAGGCATGTGTCTTTATTACAGACATTGCCCTAGAAGTGAGGATATTTCGACTCCGAGCCTGATCGTATTCTGCCTCACAGCTGTTATTAACACTGTGAAAGTTGTCATTATCCTGCTCTGTTGTGCTAATGCCCGTTATGGCGAGATCATTAGAATGATTTGTAATATGGACCAAGAGCTNATGGACCAAGAGCTACTCTCAACTTCGTGGGTCAAATATTCACATGTCAGCACATTCGTGTGGATTCAGCTGTGCTTATCTGCTTTGTTCCTAGGCTCAATCTATTCCACCATGTTCTACTTACTGTATGATATTTACATGTGTTGGTTGCTAGTGTATGTTCTGTTCGACATAGTAAGTAAAATGGGATAAATATTATATTTAGACACAATTTTGCTCATAGGCAAGGTTATTGATCACCTAAACAAAGAAATTGAGGATCTGTGCTCTCAAGGTATGTCAAGGAATGGCCAGACCGATGATACTTTATTTATTCACTTACCGGTCATCTCGAATGAAGACATCTCTGCTTATAGACCGTACCAAACTGTGCAGAGAAGATCCGAAACAAACACATGCGACATAACTGCTGGATTGCTTAAACATTATAGGGAAATCATCTTATATGTGAATGAAACAAGAGCAAGAGTAAACTCAGCTTTCGGTCTTCAGGTACTGGTATCATTGCTGTCCTGCATGAGCAGAGTCGTGTTTTTCACCAACTTTGTCGTCAAAATGTTTGAGATGAAAGCTGAAACAGAAGCATTCATCAATAATCCACGCCTAGTGCCGTTTCTGATTTGGAGTATCATAGACTTCTCAGAAATAGTACTTACAACGTTCTTGCCCCAACATGTGGCCGACAAGAGAGAGACGACAATCTTGCTGCTGCAGAAGTTGAGTCTCAAGAGGAACCTCAGCCCGGCCGCCATGATGGAACTGCAGATATTCTTCCATCAGGTGGAGAGGCCACTTGTCTTCAGCGCCTGGGGTTTCTTCAGCCTGGATCGTGGTACATTCTTCTCTCTTTTAGGGACATTAGCTACTTACGTCGTCCTCTTAGTGCAGTTACAATAAACAGAAGAAGCTTACCAAATATTTATTATTTATTCTTTGTTAAATATTAATATAATTTTACTTGTCGTGAAAATTTCAATATTTTGTTCACCAACCGCCTTTTTTCAAACAATATTTTTGGTTCACATCGCGGTATGGTTAGAATGTGTTATCATTATTATGTGGCAGTTGTTGATGCTAGATAATATTATTATCATATTAGATATATGTTTTTGTTTTTCCATGTGCAATAAATTTATTTTGACTAGGTAAATTGTTTCATGATTGTTATGATGGAAAAATCGTTGTGTGCAATGAAAAGTGTTTTAATTTGTGTAAGCATACTCATGTTTCAGGACATAAAATACTATTAAAGGGAAATTATTTAAACACCAAAGGAAATGTTGACATTACATCTTGATTTAGTGTTATTGTGTACTCAAAAATAATTGCCTACACGGAAGGGAAATAATATTTTGGGGCTCAATGTAAGTATTACTGATACCCACAATACCCTTAGTTTATTTAAAAGAAACAAATAAACCCTTTAACTATTGTTGTCAGATTATTGATGTTATTTACGTGACATTAGAGATATTGGTTATTTTTTTGTACTTTTACAGAAATTATTTTTTAATATCTTGCAACATGTTAGCCAGAGTTGTTAAATTTATTAAGTAAACGTAAATGAACCATATGTCTCCTTGGTATGTCTAAAATAGTACAGATGTTAGTTTACATATAACTGACAATGGCGAGACAGGTCGAAAAGAAGGACAGGGATTCAAAGGTTAAATAATATTAAACGTTTCTAGGCCATATTTCACGACATAGCTTTCAATCAAAAACACTNTAAAATAGTACAGATGTTAGTTTACATATAACTGACAATGGCGAGACAGGTCGAAAAGAAGGACAGGGATTCAAAGGTTAAATAATATTAAACGTTTCTAGGCCATATTTCACGACATAGCTTTCAACCAAAAACACCTTGTGAATTTTGCGGCAGCCAAATTGCTAAACAGTTGTTTTCTTTAAAAATTTAATAGCCTGAAAAATTGCTGTTATATTAAATTTATATATTAAAAAAAAACAGAAACTCTCACTAATTATTTCCACTTACACACTTCTAGCATTGCTCTTCTCTTCAAAGTGCACAAATAGTTTTTATTTTTTTAAGCTATAGTGTGGAGGGTAGTTTAGACACTCCTGCATTCTTAATTTTTAATAAGATAGTATTATTCAAGTCATTCTACGTTTGTTAGACATTTATATGCTGTACAACGTATGTAAGCCATATTAATTTCATCTATCAAAACGTTATTTCTAAGAAATTTTAGTATATTGTGAACCAAAATTTTCGTTACTTCCTTTTGTTCTAGGCCACTGAGTAGATAAACCATTATCATTCGTCTCTGTGAAGACAATGTGGAAATACCCTTGGACGATAAACGTGAATTTTTTGTGCAATTGGTTTTCTCTTCTTTGTGTAATTTTTCAGAAGTAATTTCGATTTATTTACTTTATTTAGGAACCACTTGAAGGTTTAGCAGAAGCGTTGTTTTAATTGAAGCAGACATTTTATTTCACATCCGATATATTTACCTTAATTAGTGATAAATATATAAGGTATAATTCTTAACAGCATCCATATTTAACACGAAAATATTTTACAACAACACAGCGTATTGAAAACAAAACATGCATACAAATGATTTTCAATAAATGAAATTTTTTTTTATTTGCTAAATATTAAACCATGAAATAAAAATTGTCGCCTTGTACAATAATTTGATGTCATTGTACATAAACTATATGGACATTTTTTTTTAGATTTGTAGTAGTAAACAAATTACACTAATTTTTAATAAGTTAATAATGCAACACTTATTACATGTCAGCTTTGATCTGTGGAACTGTCATGCCAAATAATATATAAATTTGTTAGCTTTCCAAATAATGTTACTTCAGAATATATTCGGATACTGTGGGTTTGTCCATCTCTCATTTATTCTAAGAAAAGATCCAGAAACATTTTCGCGCTGAATTAATGTTATTCATGTAGGAAAATCAAACTGAAAAATGCCATCAGTGAGTAATTGGAAGAATCAATCCTTACCAACACAAATACACACATCTACTTACTAAAATGTCTAGCATTTTTTTTCCCACATAAACGGAAGATAACGACCTCTGTTTCAGTGCAAAGTTACTTAACATTATTTAGAAAATATTGACATAATTAAAATTTATAACTAAAAAAACTAAAATAACACATTTTCTTTCTAGTGAGCCTTTCAACTATCTAGCCAGCCAGATAAAGTAATTATTTGGAGATTATAAAGAGGCGTTGCGTTATCATAACTTGAGAATTCGCTAACATACATTTTGGTTTATAGGTAGGAATGTATATAATAAACTGAATAAAACACGTTTCTCTACGCGAGTGACCTACTGGGAAATATATCCCTGATAAGAGTATATACATTTTGATCTGAGCCATTTGTTTTCTTGGCAACAATAAAACATGTCGCCATTAGTTTTATTTTTGTAACAGAACAGAATTGTTATGTCTTCACTATTTTATTGATATATTTGTTATTTAAACTGTGATTGAGCTAAAATAATCCAGTATTTCTTTTGAAGGTCTTCCCAAATACCTAGATATTGTAACGTCAAAAGTTGAATTCTAACAATTCTCTTTACCAAAACAAACTAGAAATGTATCGGATTATAATAACGTGTCAAATTGAGGAAAAATTAAATTACGCAATCTCACAATTTCAGAGACAAGAAAAGTCATTGCAGAAGCGAGCACCACCATTCCATAGCCAACGAATAAAATGACTACGTTAACAGACAGGAATAAAATTTTTATGATCGATGTGTACCTATAACGCATGAAGCCTTGATGTGTATATTGGGCTTTATGTTTAAAAACAGACAAAATAAATAATACAATATACTATGAAGATATCTGCAGATCCAAAATGTAGTGCTCAGATGTAATGTTGTTTTTCGTAGTTCTGAAGCTAGTCGGTCTGTCGCCTATCTGCCATCAGAAAGGTGGCGATATGCAGATACACAGAACTCGCATAGTGGGCATTTTGAAAACTCTATTTTACATAGTTTCTATGATTGTGGAAGGAATCTAATATCACTATAAAATAGCACAGATCTTTTTTGGACACGAAGATATTCTCGCTTGCTGCAGTCGTGATCATTGTCAAGGCTTCGTTTGCCCTTTTCTCACCTCATGGTATAATAAGAACTCCACTCCACATCTGGGGTCAAGTAATCGCATGTCAGAGCATTTGTGTGGATTCAGCTGTGCTTACTAACAGAATTACTAGGTTGTATTTACACCGGGCACTTATGCTATAAGCTAAGCTCATTCCAAGTTGCTGCATATCCATCACTCTCGTGATTCGTTTGATTTTCGAATGCGTCTTATGTTATGTCTTTTTGAAGAACATAAACCATCTTGGTTTTCGACGAAAGGACGCTGACCCACGTGGCTTCAGGCTGAAAATGTTCTAATTAGACCTGAGGTAATTTTCCTGATTTCGTATTTGTAAACAGACTGTCTCGATGGAGAACAAGAAGTATGAGCTGATTTAGAGAAACAGATTTGTACGGTAGCGGCTCGCATAATTTGAACAGGTATTACAATTTATTTTTAAGCAGAGGCGCTATATAAATTTTGTCAGACCTTTTTCTAAACGACATATTTTATTTGATTTTTACTGCCCCCTGTAAGCATTAAACCACACGGGTACCTTGGCTTAAGTTGCAGTAATTGCTTTGAGATTACTTTGAGAAGAGATGTTATTATTTCATTTTTGAAGTTTTAATTTTTTTTCGCTGGTTCTTAATGTAAGTATTCCGGTCACGAGACGGGCTTGTATTGCTATGACACTAGTTAAATAAATATTAGATCTCACATATTTTTTATTTTAATTTGGCACCACCCATTGTTTCAGAAGTAATTATACATTTTTATTTGCGCGCACAATTTTCTGTTTTTATTTGCAAGTATTATGTTGACAAGATTACAAATTATATATTCCTTTTTTTCTGAAAGGTCCCTGCTGTATTATGTTTTCAGCAGAATATTAGTATTTTCTTAATCATACCTCTTTCTGTAGTAGTTGAGTTGTGTGGTATTGTTGTGTGAATTGCACTACCAACCCGTACACTATCATCTTCAACTCCGTACTCACTTTCATGATTTACGATAAAACAAAGTACAATCTCAAAAAGTGATATTTCATAAATACCGAGTGAAAAAAAGTATGTTGACATTCAAGAAGAGAGCTGTCACACAACCGATATTAATTATTAAGGTACACTATTACTATTAAAAACTCTATTTGATCAATGACAATCATGTTTAAGCACTCGGCAATATAGATTAACATGATAACTAGCTCATATTTATAATTCAGCTTTGTTTACAATGTCGTAGGAAAAAATTCTACATGAAAATTAGGTTGAAAAGACTCCTTCACATAGACCAAGGTCTCCTCTTCACATTGGGCGTAAAGTATCCGCATGGCAGCGCGTTTGTGTGGCTCTAGCTGCTCTTAGTGACATTGTTCCTAGGTCAAGGTTACTCACTTCACTTTTACTATCTGTACTGCACTTACAAATTTTGTGCTTTTCCGTTTATTCTGTTTGATATTATCTCAAGGATTGCTTGTTTTTTATACTTGGACAGTCTTCTGATTCTTGGTGAAATTATTAATCACCTAAAAAAAATAAATTGAAGTCCTTGTTGTAAAAAGATTTTTTTGAAAATGATCAGGTATTTGGGACTATGTTACAAAGNAAAAAAATAAATTGAAGTCCTTGTTGTAAAAAGATTTTTTTGAAAATGATCAGGTATTTGGGACTATGTTACAAAGTCGATGTACTGTGAGTTCTTATGACGTTTAGAGACTAGCCCACACATCAATTCTAGTCAATATTTACCGTCTTTGTCGAAATGATCTTCGCAGAACACAAGCATATGACGACGTAACTACTGGAATTCTGGAACACTGCAGGGAATTATACCACTATCTAAGGAATAGAATGCTGACTTTGAACTCTGCGTACGGTTTGCTGTTTTTATTTTCTTTCTATCTTCCATTCTATCACGCCAACTTTGCCATATCTGTATTAATGAAGGATTAGTAGAAAACATAGTTGTCAGTAATTATCAACTGGGACCAGCTGTAATGTGTACTATTACTGACTTCTTATGGATAGTTCTTACGACGTTCTTGCCGGAGTATTTATCCGACGAGAGAGAGAGAGAGAGAGAGAAAGAGAGAGAGAGGACAATCTCGCTGCTGCAAAAATTGAGTCTTAAGATAAAAGAAACCTCAGTGCTGCCACCATGTTGGTGTTGTAGAAGTTCTTTCAATATGCGGAGAAGTCAGTGTTCTTCAGCGCCAGCCTGGATCGCGGTACTTTCTTCACTCCTGTAGGACCCCTGGCAACTTACAAGGCTTTGTTAGACCAGCTGCTCTGAGTTGAAGGCATGTTTAAAACCATTCCTTCTGAACACAGAGGTTTTACATAGAATTAAACTGCAGAGTAGAAACAATTGAACAGTTCTATAACCTGTTTTCAGTATAGCAGCATCCAAATGTTCGTTACCAGCATCAGAATGCTCTGTTGAGGTTACTGCAGTCTTGTTTGTTGCGGGATGAATTCAAATATCGCCGATAGTGGTCTACTCAAGAAACGATCTGTTCTGTAGTATAGCAATACCACGCTTATCTCTTCTAGGAATTAGAACCCATATATGTATACATTTATACACATATAAACTTATACATGTATATATATATATATACACTAGGCCTTATTCAGAAGTCATGGCGAATATTTAATACCTCCTAAAAATTACCCAACACAGGAAATGGACTATGTACGATTGAAAGAGTACGATAGGTACGTTTAAATGTGGTGTAATCACATGGTATATGGATGCTGGAATGTACCGCAAGGAACAAAGACTAACATGGATGATTTAAATCACCATTAAATAGATATGTTCTTGTCCAAACTGTACACACTCATGGGAACGGGTATGTATCGTACGTGTACGAGCTGTTTATCATCCTTCCCAGCAGTCTCAGAGGTTGCCCACGGTTCGTTGCCAGCGATGAGGCAGACAGAAGATACTATCGGCTGCATGAGTTCCGTCATTGTGCGCCACCTCTGATCGAAATTCATTTGACTATGTATGCCTCATCATTGGCAACGAACCGTGGACCACCTCGGAGACTACTTTGAATGATGATTAACAGATCGTAAATGTACGATACATACTCGTTTACATGAGTGTATACATTTTGAACGAGAATAATCATATTAAGCGACGATTTAAAGCAGCCATGTTTGCTTGGTTTCATGCTGGACAATCCTGCATCCATAACCCACGTGGTGTCAAATTTAAAACCTACATGGCGCACACTTTCAACTGCACGCAGTTCATTTCCCGTGTTGGGTCATTTTAGGGAGATAAGCAGTCTTTGCCATGAATTCTGAATTAGCCTTCATGTGTGTGTACTTATAAATGTATATATACTCATACATAAGTACAAGCACAGTTACGAACACGACCCATACATTCGGTTCTGTTACTACTACTGATCCGGATAACAATATTTCTATATGACCTACAACCAACTCTATTACTGTGACTTTGTTACCACGCTAGATGATTTGGGGTTACGGAAATATATTTCGGTGACCGTCATTTTATATTTCTACCAATGACTGTAACGAGCGTGATGGAAATAATTAGCTGACACTACATCTTACATTACGCGCCTGCTGCTATGGCTTGTAGCCGTTACAATTTATAAAGTATATATTTTTCTTCGTTCATAAAATATAATTTTCCGTAACTTAAGTTTTTATTTAGTATGGTATTGTTATGCGTCAAAAAAACTTAATAATTCTATACTAATTGGCGAATTAGCTTCCCAAAATTTGTAATGGTAGTGACTTTTCTGAATATATGGATATTAATGTAAAAACAGTTGAATTATGGTGAAAACATAGGAATATATATCCTTACCAATAAATGTTTTTTAAGGTGCGTTTGCAATTATCAGCCTCTAGGCTAAACAGAATTATTTAATTTTATTTCTTACCATGTGACTTTAAATGTATCGATAATGGGAAACAATCTTCGACCGAATAGTCACTTAGAAAAATTCATCCATGTAGTTTTGAATGTGTATCAAAAATACTTTCTGAAGCACATCACACCCGCGATTTATGTTCCTATTTGAGCAGCGTGTTTCATTTTCATCTGGTAAAACCTATTACAAATGTATAAAATAATTTAGCCTATTAATTGTATCGCATGAAGTTTGGTTTAGATGAAGTGCTACCAAATTGTCATTTAATTGTTCTTAAAATTTTTTTAGTTAAATTTTTAAATAATCATGTTTTTTTATGTAAATTATATGACTCTTATTCATTAATTTTAAGAAACTTTAATTGAAAAGTTAGCTGTTTAAATCGTAACAAATTTTCCTGACAAGTAGTTACGATTACGGCCTCCAAGTTTTTCACAATTTTGGAATATATATATAAAGATTTATAAAGGCATGCTAAAAATTATATAAATTANAATCGTAACAAATTTTCCTGACAAGTAGTTACGATTACGGCCTCCAAGTTTTTCACAATTTTGGAATATATATATAAAGATTTATAAAGGCATGCTAAAAATTGTATAAATTAAATAATTAATATACACNCACAATTTTGGAATATATATATAAAGATTTATAAAGGCATGCTAAAAATTATATAAATTAAATAATTAATATACACTTCCTCATACATAATAAAAAACCAATTATAGTTATATGTTTTCTCATGCAAGTAGTAGATTGCAAAGATTTCCTTTGATAATACAAGGATAATGAAAAGAAAACCGAGATAGTGTTTATTTATTGTAGAGAAATAAGTGTTTTATAAACTCAAGCTGTATGAAAATTACAAAGTAAATAATCACTATCCCATTCACAAAGTATTGGAAATAATTTCGTTTCGTAAAAAAGTTTGTATCTTATTAGCAATTGATAAATTGAACAAAGCTATAACATTGTTAACCAATTTACTTAACAGCCGAAGCGTAGTGTGTGTTTACGGTCAGGAAGAATGCTCGCTACACGATCGATGTGCGTTTCATATGAAAGTGCTCCTTGTTATTATCTGTTCCACAATATCAATGTCAAATATTTTTAAGTGCTCAGAAGTATCGATCGGTCAAATGTCTAGCACTCTCTCGTGTCAGTTTCGTATATGAAGTGTATGTCCCTGGACGTATGTGCACGCGCCTTAATTTAAAGACAGACCAACACTGCTGGTTTGAGAAGCGCGAATTGCATTTGCTTCTTTTTACTTTAAGTACAANCTTAATTTAAAGACAGACCAACACTGCTGGTTTGAGAAGCGCGAATTGCATTTGCTTCTTTTTACTTTAAGTACAAACTACCATGAAAATATTTGTCGCTCCAAACAGTATCTGCTCGGCTGTGACACCGTTGTTCGCAGTTCTGAAGGTGTTGGGGCTGGCACCAATCAGTTATCGGCAAGGTGATGATCTGCGTATATACAGAACACGCTTTAGAGGTACTGTACAATCTTTTACTTACGTTATTGCCATCGCAGGCATGTGTCTTTATTACAGACATTGCCCTAGAAGAGAGGATATTTCGACTTCGAACTTGACTGCATACTGGCTCACGGCTATTATTAACACTTTAAACGTTGTCACTATCCTGCTCACTTGTGCTAATTCCCGTTAAGGCGAGATCATAAGAATGATTTGTAACATGGATCAAGAGCTGCTCTCAACTGCGTGGGTCAAATATTCACATGTCAGAACATTCCTGTGGATTCAGCTGTGCTTATCTGCTGTGTTCTTAGGCTCTATCTGTTCCACCATGTTCTACTTACAGTATGATATTTACAATTGTTGGTCGCTTGTGTATATTCTGTTCGTCATAGTAAGTAAAATGGGGGAATTATTATATTTAGACGCAATTTTACTCCTAGGCAAGGTTCTTGATCACCTAAACAAAGAAATTGAGAATCTCTGCTATCAAGGTACTTCAAGGAATGGCCAGCCAGATGATACTTTATTTATTCACATTCCGCTCATCTCGAATGAAGACTTCTCTGCTTTTGGATCTTTCCAAACTGTGCAGAGATCCCAAACAATCACATATGATATAACTGCTGGATTTCTTAAACATTACAGGGAAATCTTCTTATATGTGAATGAAACAAAACTGAGAGTGAACTCAGCTTTTGGCTTTAAGGTACTGGTATCTTTGCTGACCTGCATGAGCAGAGTTGTATTTTTCACCAACTTTGTCGTCGAAATGATAGAGAAAAAAGTTGAAACAGAAACCTACATCAATAATCCACGTCTAGTGCCGTTTCTGATTGGGAGTATCAGTAACTTCACAGACATAGTACTTACAACATTCTTGCCCCAACATGTAGCCGATAAGAGAGAGAAGACAGTCTTGCTGCTGCAGAAGTTGAGTCTCAAGAGGAACCTCAGCCCGGCCGCCATGATGGAACTGCAGTTATTCTTCCATCAGGTGGAGAGGCCACTGGTCTTCAGCGCCTGGGGTTTCTTCAGCCTGGATCGTGGTACATTCTTCTCTCTGTTAGGGACATTAACTACCTACATCATCGTGTTAGTTCAGCTATGCTAAATAGAACAAGCTCACCAAATAGTTTATTATTAAATGTTGTGTTAACTTGTAATATAATTTTATTTGTCGAGAATTTTTTCTAGATTTTGTTTACCAACCGCGTTTTCTACAGAAGCGCGCAGTAGATTTTTAGTATAAAATTTTATTTTTCTTGAATACATACACTTTGATAAATCTGAAATATTTTCGAATTCAAACTTAAATTTCTGTTTGCTATGTAGTTCTGTTAGAGTGAGAAATCATCATTATGTGGCAGTTGTTGATGTGGGATAAAATTAATTAAATAATAGTTATTTGTTTTTGTTTTCCATGTTGAATAAATTTATTATGACTAGGTAGATTGTTTCTTGATTGTTATGATACAAAAAATCTTTGTGTTCAATAAAAAACTTATTTATATGTGTAATCATACTAATGTTTCAGGGCATATGTAAAAACCATAAGAAATATATGGAAATGTTGTTATTACATCTGCATTTCGTTTTATTGTGTACTCGAAAGTGAACATTGAACATACACGTCACCTTTCTTCCAAGAATAGTAGCGTCTGCACACTTCGTTATTAATAACGATTACGATGTTTGTTCCGATAGTATCCTTGTGTAGCAGTTTTATACTTTTCATTTAATTTTTGAAATAAAATGTATCGCTATATAGAGTTTCGTCAATATTTTGAAAACACCGACGATTTCAGAGAAGTAATTTCAATTTTGTATGTAATTAATCTTGGATTATCCAACAAGCAAAGTAACAATTGAACCGCTGGTTAATGTTGATTTTAGATTTGAAATTAAACCATTTCAGATAATTAACATAGATTAATATTTTTTAATATTTTTTATTAAACTTTTGTACCTGACACCATTTAACAGAATATCCAATTAATTACATATTATATATTAAGGAGATCTATATATGTACAAAATAAATCTGCAAATAATATTATGTAACAACCTGAATCTAATCTACCTTCAGAATTTTAATGAATCGTGTATATATGTAATATCAAAGCGTAATTTTATTTTCATGTATATTATGTTATTAGCGCTGTAGTTATTTGATCCTGTTAGTAACCTATTCCATTATNGCGTAATTTTATTTTCATGTATATTATGTTATTAGCGCTGTAGTTATTTGATCCTGTTAGTAACCTATTCCATTATTTTTCGTCTCTATTTTATTTTGCTACCTTTATAAGTCTTTCCTTTTTGAAGACTATTGTTTTGTTTAGCATGCCTTAGTTACCAAGTAGTTGTTAATGCGTTGCTATATCATCTAAGTATAGCAATATATAATGTTTGTGCCAACACTCTCGTGATTCGTTTGATTTTCTAAAGCGTCTTATGTTATGTGTTTTTGAAGAACATTGGTCATCTTGGTTTTCGAGGAAAGGACGCTGACCCGCGTGGGTTCGGTCTGAAAATTTTCTAATTAGTCCTGAGGTAATTTTCCGTTTTCACATCTGCAATCAGGCGGTCTCAATGGAGAACAAGAAGTATGAGGTGATTTTGTGAGAAGCAGATGTGAACGCTATCGGTTCGCGTAATTTTAACAAGCAATACAATTTAATTTCAAGTAGAGGCGCTATTTACATTTTGTCAGAACTTTTTATAAACACCATAATGTATTTGAATTATATTGATCCTTGCAAGCTGTAAAGCACTTGGATACCTTGACTTAAGATGTATTAATAGCTCTGAGCTAACTTTGAGAATATACGTTATTATATCATTTTTCAAGTTNGATACCTTGACTTAAGATGTATTAATAGCTCTGAGCTAACTTTGAGAATATACGTTATTATATCATTTTTCAAGTTCTAATTTATTTTCGCTGGGCCTTAATCAATCTAAGTATTCCGGTATCGAGAGGGGCTTGTGTTGCTGAGGCACTAGTTAATTAAATATTTGATCTCACATCTTACATATTACAATTTTTCAAGTAAAATAAAAATCTTTTATAAGTTTGGGTAATATTTTTAATGTTGCCCTCTTTTAAGGAAATATAATTTCATCATATCATCCTTTCGTTNTTTTATAAGTTTGGGTAATATTTTTAATGTTGCCCTCTTTTAAGGAAATATAATTTCATCATATCATCCTTTCGTTCGTATCTAGAATAGTTATCAATATAACAAAGTACAGACACGAAGAGTGATGTTTCGTAAATACCGACTGAAAAATGGTATGTTGACAGCCAAGAAGATTACAGGCCCACGATNACACGAAGAGTGATGTTTCGTAAATACCGACTGAAAAATGGTATGTTGACAGCCAAGAAGATTACAGGCCCACGATGGATTATAATTATTAAGGCACACTAATGCTATTAATAGCTACATTTAATCAATGACTGCAATGTTAAAAAAACTCGGCAATATAGATCAACGTGATACCTATCTTATATTTATGTTTCAGTTTATTTTGCAAAATCGTAGGTAGACAATTTTACGTGAAAATTCTTGTACAAAATTAGGTTAAAAGAGAGAAATGTAATAATTCGTGTATNTCGTAGGTAGACAATTTTACGTGAAAATTCTTGTACAAAATTAGGTTAAAAGAGAGAAATGTAATAATTCGTGTATAAGGCCTTTGTCGATTACATTAACATAATTTAAAACTAATAAGTATATTTTACTTTGAAAGACGATTGTTTTGGATTACTGGTGAAAATAAGTGATTCTGAAATGAAGATTTTTT
>NQII01010227.1:0-39094 GCA_002778355.1 Clitarchus hookeri | reverse complement strand
ACGAACAGAAAACTGATGCTCGAGTGTATACAAGTATATTGTAACGATCCTACTTTTCAACAGACTAGCAAAATTTTGCTACCCATAAATTTAATTATACTTGTTTCGCGTTTAATAGAAAACTTTTTAAATCAGTATTCGAGAAATATTCCCTGCTTGTAAAAAAACGTATTTAAATAAACACAAACTGGAGAACCTAGAGTAACTATTAATGATAAAAATATTTATATTTCTGACTGGTTTAGTAAAATAATATTTAAAATAGATACCGTCGATATATGTTTCTTTATTATTCACGCAATAGTAACATAAATTTGTTTCTAGCAATTTTACTGTCACGTGGTAGATGGGTGACTACTAGGTACTTGGAAAATCCGCGTTATTATCAGGACACAGAATAGACTTCAATAACTTGTGCGTTTATACTGATTTTACTGTCACGTGGTAGATGGGTGACTACTAGGTACTTGGAAAATCCGCGTTATTATCAGGACACAGAATAGACTTCAATAACTTGTGCGTTTATACTGATTTTACTGTCACGTGGTAGATGGGTGACTACTAGGTACTTGGAAAATCCGCGTTATTATCAGGACACAGAATAGACTTCAATAACTTGTGCGTTTATACTGATTTTACTGTCACGTGGTAGATGGGTGACTACTAGGTACTTGGAAAATCCGCGTTATTATCAGGACACAGAATAGACTTCAATAACTTGTGCGTTTATACTGATTTTGTGATTGGACTAGAGCTTTTCTGACGTGCCCTGGATCGCTGTGAGCCAGCAAGAAACTATTAACGGCGAGATGGTCGAGTCACAGAATGGGTGAGTACACAGAGACTAAAGGGCTTGGCGACTTCTTTGATGTGGACGTAGCCATTATCTGGTTGGCTGAGTAAAACTATGGCAAATAAAGGGCTTTGCATCTGATTGGTTACTGCGTGCTGCGGAAGGTTCCCTATTGGCTGGGTTACCGGCCTGACTATTAGGTTATAAAGGTGTTGATTGGCGAACGGCTTTCCAAAATCTTGTTGACATGTGTAGATGGAATTCGCAGTATAACCGACTGTTTCACGTCTGTATTCTTAAGTACTCTTGTACCATACTAGTGCACACTCCATGTTTTTTTTTGTTTAAAAAATCACGATTTATTCATTTCCAGTTATTTTCTAAATAAAAATTTCCGCCTCTTACCAGATGCAAGACTCGAACACTGCCAGACTAGAAAATGAATGCTTTATTGGAGAATTGATGCCACTTCTCTCACTTCGTGTCCAGAGGGATTCAGGATTTCTCGCAGAATTTCCATATTTAGACGACTTCCGTGATCAGAGGATTTCGGATTCTAAATCAGAATATCAATTGACATAATATGTTATTTATTTTCCTCATATCAACAGATTAATTAGCTTATTTACTCAATGGTTGAGGGATATGGAAGGCCGGGAAACTCTGTAATGTGATTAAGACTATATAAGTGACCATAGATGATCAACAGGTATAATTTGTGTGTTCATGTGAGCACAAGCAAATCACAAAATAATTTTTTTTTAAATCGACGAAGACTTGATGTGAGCAAACTAGTAATATTATCGATGGAGTGCTGTATTCATAAACAACACCACAGACTAGATAAGTACGTAGAGACGAAATAACGTGGCGGTTCCTTTGATGTGGACGCATACGTTCTCTGATTGGCTGCGTAAGGCTCTGTGAGTGGCCTTAAGTCTGCTGGCTACTACATACTGCGAAAGATTCGCTGTTGTCTGGGCCGCTGGTTAGCGAATAGGTTACCATGCGCTGATTGGCGAAGGCGTTCCAACATATTGCTGACCAATGACCAAGGGGGCAACAATCTAAGAAAATCGGTCTACACAATGGGAAAAAAAATCACTAAAAAATCATTAAGAATTCTTAAAAGTCGCAGAAAATATTGGAAAATCACTTAGAATCCCTGAAAATTACAAAAAAAAAAAAAAAAAAAAAAAAATCCTTGTAAATCGCAAGAAAATCCCTGAAAATTACAGAAAATCCCCGTAAATAACAGAAAATGACAGTAAATCATAATCAAATCTTGAAATATCCCTGGAAACATTGAAAAATTGTTAGAAATATCAAAAATTCTACAGAAAAACTGGAAACTGAAAAAAAAACTAAAACTAGCCTTGATTCCTATAATTTTTTTTTCCATAGTTAGCAGAAAAATGAAGATTCGAAAGAAACTTAAAATATTGCATATAATATTAAACTTATATTAAGCAAACAAAACCACGTAGATAGAATTTCACAAAATTATAAACGTAGGCAAAAATCGACGTGCAACGCAAAAATATTCAAATAATCACCAAATAAGTATTACAAAAAAATTAAAAAATACGTTAATACAACCTTCGAATAGAGTCCGCAGACTAATCGCGATTTTTGTATATTGCACAAAGGTTCCTGTTCCCGAGAATTTGTTGCAAAAATATAGGAGTTGCAGAAGCTGTATTTGTTCCCCTTCATTTTTAGCCTACCTTCCCAAGGAAATATAGACTTTTATTATTTTTACTCTGGTACAAATGGCCTTGAGAATCGTACAGCCAGAATGCAATTTCAGCATTAAACAATGTAACACCCAATCCAGTAAGTGTCGAATATTCGTAGTAATTCATTGCAAATTCAAGGGAAACCCAAAGACCATGTGAACTGCTTACAGAGTGGTGGGGCTGTTGGCATGTGCGAGTCATCAGCGCTGTCCGCCTGGATATTCGCCATTCACCCGGCTGTAGTGCCAGTGGGGTTGCCTAACGGATAGGCGCCAGCAGTGTCCCAGTTGCAATTTGCCGCTTCGTCGTGCTGCGCTGAACAAGACGATGTCTGCCACCGTTGCTGCTTAATCAGTTATGAAGAAACACATGGCTGAGAATGAGCAAGTGTTCTGCGATTTCTGAAAGGCCAATGCAGTCGACTGGAATATTACTGTTTCCTTCCCTTGTTAATACTTCGTGTAACACCTTGAAACATTGCATCAGTCGGCGACCTTCGTAGAGCAATACGGTGAAGTGTTGTACGAGGTTCCAGGTTCTAATCCCAATAAGTCCTGAACGTGTGAATTTTTATAAAATAATAATAAATAGAAAGAAAGTGAAATTAAGGCCAAAGATTATGAGGGTAGGTGGTGTATCAAAAAACAAAATGAGAAGGTCGTTTGGATTTCGAAGTATACAAGAAAACTACAATCTATGGTATGACAGTAAATAACAATTTTATGCTAGATATAATACCATTTATAACAGGTCATTGGCAATTAAAGTCGTAAAAGTATTTTATTTTTGGTTTAGTTGAACTTTATCTTATATTTTATTTATAAATTAGATTTATAACATTTTATTTAAAATTAATATGAATGAAACCAGAAAACAAATGTGAGTTGGTAATGCCTAGTAAGAAATAGTTATTATGCAAGATATTACTGAAATAAGTGCGTACGAGTGCGGTGCGTTGGTCCTTTGGTGTAATTTTCTTGACACAGTAAAGATTATTTATACTACAGATTCGAAAAAAAAACGTGATTTCTTATGGGAGATTTTGGTATAGGGAAAATTACCCCCGCNATTATTTATACTACAGATTCGAAAAAAAAACGTGATTTCTTATGGGAGATTTTGGTATAGGGAAAATTACCCCCGCTAGGTGCGCAGTGTTCCGAAAGGTAACTTTTAATTAAAATTTTAAGCTACGTGAATAATAAAATAGGAATATTTTATGTAGTTAAGAAGTTATTTTATATTTGATTTATGATTATTGCAATTATCCTGTTTTTTAACGAGTTAAATAAGAAAAATCTGGTATCTTGCCAACACTAGCGCTTACCTAGGAGCGTAAATCTTCCCTTTGCCCTTTGCCAAACTATTGACATTGATCTTCCCAATATTTAGTAGAAGTAACCTTAACTTGGTTCAGCTTCGCACGAGGCTGAGCAATAGCGTGGAAGTAGAACTTAAGAAGGTGTTGAGGAAAGTTTGAAGTGACCATGAATGTGGTATAGTGTGAGCCGCCTTGCAGCCAGGTGGAGACGNATTATTTATACTACAGATTCGAAAAAAAAACGTGATTTCTTATGGGAGATTTTGGTATAGGGAAAATTACCCCCGCCAGGTGCGCAGTGTTCCGAAAGGTAACTTTTAATTAAAATTTTAAGCTACGTGAATAATAAAATAGGAATATTTTATGTAGTTAAGAAGTTATTTTATATTTGATTTATGATTATTGCAATTATCCTGTTTTTTAACGAGTTAAATAAGAAAAATCTGGTATCTTGCCAACACTAGCGCTTACCTAGGAGCGTAAATCTTCCCTTTGCCCTTTGCCAAACTATTGACATTGATCTTCCCAATATTTAGTAGAAGTAACCTTAACTTGGTTCAGCTTCGCACGAGGCTGAGCAATAGCGTGGAAGTAGAACTTGAGAAGGTGTTGAGGAAAGTTTGAAGTGACCATGAATGTGGTATAGTGTGAGCCGCCTTGCAGCCAGGTGGAGACGGAAGTCTGGTGGACAGACAGGCCGGGCCCGGAAGAGCTGGTTGTCCCGCGACAGGTGAGAGCGGAGAAAGTGTCGCAGCCTCCCTTCCACGTGACTTCTACCATCTCCCCTCCGTCTCTTCGACGTCTCTCCGGGGACTGCTCTGCAGCCCGCCCGACCACACTCTTCAAACTACCCGCATGCCCACCCACAAACTTTACGTAAACGTGCAGTTAAGATAAGCAAACTTAATCCGTAACGACGAAAGACAGAGCTGAGCTCCGTAAACACAAAATAAGAAACGTTTTCATATCTCCAACAACTTCGGGTTTTGGACACGGACAATGCCGAGTCCACACGAAACTTTCTTTGTAATTGTAACAAGAAATTTACCGTTTTTTGCGGCCGCTAGGATATTCACTCTACTTACACCTACGCCCTAAACTCAGTGAAAACAGTAGAAATTGCGCAACTGGTAATTANAAGACAGAGCTGAGCTCCGTAAACACAAAATAAGAAACGTTTTCATATCTCCAACAACTTCGGGTTTTGGACACGGGCAATGCCGAGTCCACACGAAACTTTCTTTGTCATTGTAACAAGAAATTTACCGTTTTTTGCGGCAGCTAGGATATTCACTCTACTTACACCTACGCCCTAAACTCAGTGAAAACAGTAGAAATTGCGCAACTGGTAATTANAGCTAGGATATTCACTCTACTTACACCTACGCCCTAAACTCAGTGAAAACAGTAGAAATTGCGCAACTGGTAATTAGGGCCAGATATCAAATTGATATAGTGGCTAAGTTTAACTGATTTATTTGTGATTTCCACTGAATGTCAAGAATTTCACTGCTATAAGTCACTTACTCCTGGTTAATTGGCTTTATTTACCAGTCGGCATTAGATGATCAACTGACTTTCAGTGAATGTTATTTCACTGATTGATAAAACTGATTCGTACTTAGTACTCCATTTAACATCATTTTACGTTGTTGAATATTGATAAGTTCAAAGTAAGGTAAAATATCTGCAGACATTTTACTTCAACGGTAGAAATGATTTATTATTGCTTCTAGTAGTAAGGATATTATTATTCCCAACATTCGTTTGCCAAATGCTCATCATGTATAAGCATCGCCAACTTCCAGATGCTGATTGTTGAATGCTAATTTTGGAGGGGGCTTTTTTGTACCTGCTGTCCACCACTGCGTAAACGTTAAAATTACCAAACAGCTGATCAAACAATAGCTAATATTATGCAGCTTGCAATGCGTTGGAATGCAAGTGCTATGGAAACGGGATAACCTCGAGTAAACCCGTTGACCAGCGGCATCGTCCGGAACGATTCCCACTTGAGAAAATCCGGAGTGAGCCGGCCGGGGTTTGAACCCGGTTCGCCTTGGCAGTCTAACCATTCAACCACCGCGGCCCCACGGAGTTTGGTGTCTGTGTAGGTAGGGAGAGTGCGACTCGACATGGAGGAGGTGAGGCCGGTGTTTCGGTGCGGAAGGCGCAGCCGCAGAACAACGGCTCGGCATCGCAAATGTCAAGGAAACAGCTGGGTGCGCGCGCAGCTGCTGCCACCGACACGCCGTCGCCAGGGAACCTGTCCCTGGCCGACAGAGAACACCTCAGCATACAGATGCCAAACTACGTCCGGAACTGCGGCACAACCATGCAGTATTGCTCCACGAACATGTGCAAGAACCTCGCGCTTGAGCGCATGACTAGCGTGACNACTGCGGCACAACCATGCAGTATTGCTCCACGAACATGTGCAAGAACCTCGCGCTTGAGCGCATGACTAGCGTGACACGCGTTGAGACTCCAGGCCGGAGGCCAGATGGAAGGCTTGGAGAATTAAACACTGTAGATTGTTTCATAAAACACGTGTTCCAGCCACCTCCTAACAAAGAAGAACTTAGCCCCATATTTTTTCTTAGCTTGCAACATTCGTTTGATATCCAGGGCAGTTCTTAGGGGTGTACGCGACAGGTGCAGACACACNATTTTTTCTTAGCTTGCAACATTCGTTTGATATCCAGGGCAGTTCTTAGGGGTGTACGCGACAGGTGCAGACACACAGGGCCTCGAGCCCGGGAAAACATTTTTTTAGTAAAAAATACTTAAGTATTTAACATTCCTTTGTTTATGAGTTAGAAATTTCGCGATAAATTGTATATAGTTAAATATGTTTATTAATAAAACATAAAATGTTTTATCAATAAAATGTTAGGCGCGGGCGCTCGAGAGCCGAGCATATTGTTCGAAAGGTGACTAGTTTGGAAGGGAAGGGCCTCGCAGAAGTTCTTGCACCTGGCCTCGCTTTCACTAGGGATGGCGCTGTTCATATTTCTGGCACGTCTGTTGTCTTGAATAGTTTCGCCGTTCATGTTACTATTAATGGCAACAGGTATTTAGAAAATTCTTCAGTTTGCACGCGACCCGTCTGTACATCCAAGCTGTCTGCAAGCAGGGTTTAAAACTACTGTGTGGGTAACAGAGGTAAAAATGTTAGCGGAAGGAGGAAAAGGAAGTCTTGCGTTTCTCATATTTCCCGGTGAAGTAGATAAGTGCAAAGAGATGCCGATTTGCTGGCGTGTGTGGCTGGAGTTCGCGGTATAAGTGGCTGTTTCACCTCTGTTTTCTAAGGTGCCGGAGCCAACTATGAACCAGACTCGTTACAGCCCCAATGGCTGTGTGCTCTCCGCTTCACCGGAGAACCTATCAGTCGTCTGACCGCGTCGCCCGAGCATCAAGACTTCAAGCCACAGCAAGACGGTTACACCTCCATCAAGCTGCCTTACAAATGGTAGCAAGGGGAAGCGGGCCGAAGGAAAACCTCACCCTGAGGACATAATTATTTTGCAGTTCGATTACGAGACCCCCCTCTGCTCGTCTTTATCTGTCGCCTTCATACACTTGCTAACACTGCATGAAATATATTTTTCCTTCTTGGTATGAAAAACCCACCCAGCATGTCTATCTTCATGGGTTACCTCCGGCGGCCCCACCGGGTTACCTTGAACTTCCACGGGCTTAGTTCGAGTTTAATTGGAGGTGAACGCCAAGGCCACAAACGCTGGCTTGGCACTTCAAAACATCACTTGGCCGATTGATGCATGTTCCTCCAACACTCTATTTTTTTTTGTAGAGCGCGTAGGCCTAGGGCCTGGCACGCACCCAGAAACTAGCCCACTAACATGGGATGTACCCCTTCAGGACCACCAAATAAAAAAACCCGCGACACGCAGTCAGTCGGCTTACAACTAGCCATGATACTTGTGTGCGCAGAAAAACAACGTCATTGAAGTTACAGCAGAACAGATATGCAGTCGAGTTCCAGGGTAGCTGAAACTGTAGGTAGGTGGGCAAGTAGGGCTCAACGCCTCGTCGACAGCGAGGTCATTAGAGACGGAGCAAGTTGCTCAGAGAAGCAGGAGCGATGAAGGAATCGACCATGGCCAGTAGTGAGGACCAATCCCAGCATTCGCCTGAAGCAATTTCATTAAATCATGGAATTTTGAGGTCGGGATGACCGGGTCGGGAATCGAACGCCCTTCCGAATACGAGTCGAGTGTGTTGTCAGCACTGCGCGCCCTCGCTCGGCAGTCATGAATAGGGAAACCCAGTTTGAGCGTAGTGAGTTCCTGTTTAGTAGTAAGCCTACTTCAAAACACTTCGCCTCCCTATTTGTCACGTCGATCTCATTGTAAGCATTTGTGCTTATTCTAATAAAAAAGAAACTGGAATATTTAAATGTAAATTTTTTTCAGGACAGAAATGAAAGTTGATATTTTGTTGCGAACCTAAATATTTGGTTATTAGAACATACATGTGGTTATTTAATAGTGTCAAAGTCAGCAAAAAGCGTTGTAATGAGCTCTCTGTTTACGACATTTATTCTTCTGTAAAACAGTGTTTTAAAATAAAGCGACAATTCTGTATATTTTTTGAACAGATTGCTGTATTAAAACCCTATACTCACTGCCTCAAATTCTGAGCAAAAANCGACAATTCTGTATATTTTTTGAACAGATTGCTGTATTAAAACCCTATACTCACTGCCTCAAATTCTGAGCAAAAAGAACACACGCAAAGTTTGTTCATGCTATTTTTCCCATCGCCGCGCCGTCTAACTGCCTCCTTACAGCTGGACGTGGCTTTGAACACTTTACCATTTTTTACTAGCGATGCTCTCTAAACTTGGGCGACTAAATAGTTTTTTAATTACCACGCATCTTAAGTGACTGCCAGCAACCACAGACGTTTACCCGTCAAATACAGGAATGTGTTATAACAAAGAGACGCGAGCAAAGCAAACTGCTGACATGCACGTGAGACAAGTCTAACCTGCGTGGGCGTGATTGTGCGGAAATGAGGCGTTCTTAGTGTGAATAGGACTGCCAGCGGTCGGCGATCGTGCGGCAAGTCTGCCGGAGCTAGCTCGAGGTACAACAGGCTTGGAGGGGTGGGCAGTCACGTCTTGCCGTTTACGCGCCACATCACTGTCATTCCAGCGAAACAACCTAGCTTTATGCTGAACAACCGTCATTCAGCAAAAACAACCTTTATTATGTTCTATTAGTCACACTGAGTGCTGAAATGTGGCTTTTGGCATCAGTGCGCTTCGAGAGAAACTCTAAGTTTCTATACACAAGCGCAGGCACTAGTAAAAAGGAGGAAGGAAGACAAAATAGTCTACTGCAAGAAATGTTACAGGTTTTAAAATTTTGCTGCGGCACTGCTTTCTACACAGTGGGAATTAGGAGGAAGATGAAATTTACAACATTAGATTTATTAGGCTCATAAACTTAATGGATTTTATGCATTGGGGGAGGGATAACATTTTACAGCAAACACAACTTATATACACAAAATACCCGCCATTTGACCTCGGGATTTTACAGGGTTTCCTGCAGTTATTGAATATTCACAACACATATTACTAGCTGCAGAGAAATATACGACAGAGATATAAGTTTTTATTTTTTTGCATGGTCGGAATATTTCAGTGCTCCAGTCTAAAGTGCTTTTGAAGAAAATTAACTTTGATTGCATATTGCAACCTTCTCACTTCCGGGGGCCACGGTGGCTGAGCGGTTAGCCTGCTCGCCTCCCACCAAGGCGATCCGGGTTGAATTCCCGGCAGGTTCATTCCAGATTTTAGAAAATGGGAATCGTGCCAGACGATGCCACTGGCGGTGGGTTTTCTCGGAGATCTCCCGTTACTCCGGCCCACGCTGCTCCATACTCACCTCACTTCACCCTCATCGGTTCTCAAGACCTCGATGTTAAGAGCCACCCAAATCTCTTCACTTCGCTTCCCACTGCCTTGTGTTAGGCGTACTCGACGTCACACCTGACGTCATGGTCAGGGTGACTGTAGAAAACACTAATTTGGTGTCTGTCAAGCATACCCTGGGACAAAAATGTTTAGGAATACAAAGGTGTAATGGCCGCTTATTCCGCGAACTGCCTCTGCACACGCTAGCAATAAGGCGTCACTGGCCCGCAAGATGTCGGAACGCCGTTCGCTGCTCTGCGTCTGGTAACTTACCAGTCAACCGGCAGCCCAGCCAATAAGGAACCTAACGCGCAGGACGCAGACACCCGTTCCAAAAGACTCGCACAGCCAATCAGAGAATGAGTACGCTCACATGAAAAGATCCTCCATGCCGTTTCGTCTACGTGACCGGGGCGAACCGTCTGGAGGTGATCCTCTTCGCCAGTGTTGGATGAGGTCAAAGAGGCGGGCCCAGTAACCCGTTTTTGTGTTAGGAGTGGGGAGGGACGGAAATCGGGAACAGGTGCCCGCGCAGGAGGTTACGAAGAAAGACTTCAAAGACGCTTCTCCACCACGACCATGAGCAGTCTTTCTCTGGCGAGCTAGTCGTTCGTAGTTTGTAATGTACTGAGAAATACTGGATCGCGAGAAGATGAACACTGTCTCGGAGTGCTCTCATCATAATGCCCGCACAAACATCGCCAGTGGAAAGGCCACTTATGTGACCTGCTCTATGTTTCGGTCCGTCTGATTCTGAACAGTTTTTAACAGCTTCACGTCTACAACAGGCGGAAAATGGCGTGACGAAACACACAGCAAGTTGTGGTTACCAAACTTGCATGGCCCTCTCATGAATCATGAGTCACACCTCACGCTTGCAAGGCGAGCGTGAGGTCTGGCGGCCACGTCACCACGAGCAGCGACTATAGTCTGTTCACGGTATCTTCGCATTTTGAAAAATTACCTCCTTCATGAATAAAAAGAGACACAGGAAGTAAAAGCATTGATAATTCCTAGTGTAGGATGTTTACCGTAAAGTGAGCACTTTTTAAGGCAGTGCTTTAACCTTCCTTTCAGCTTATGTCTAACCTTTCGCCAATTGTTAATATAAAAATTGTCAAGTGGCTAATAATAACACTGTATACATTTCATAACTCTCAAAACTTAACGTCTGAGGCCACAAAAAATCTAAGTTTAGGGTAATTATGCCTGCTGGGAGGGCCTTAAAAAGTGCTCACTATACCGTGAATAAATAACCAATAAGAAATAGTTCAAATGCATAGTAGTTTTGAACTGAGTGCGCACGAATGCGGTACGTTGTCCATTTCGTGTAATTTTCTAGTGTTGGTTAAGCTTTTTTGCATTGAGGTAAAGGAATAGCCTGAAAGTATATCCTCAGCAGGGCTTCAGGAAAGTTGTAAGTAACCATGAATGAACTATAGCCGGCGAAATGAAGTAGCAGCTTGGACGCGGAATTTTGCACCGAGCGAGTTTTGGTCACGTGTCTATCTAACGTCCTGGAGGTCGTGAGTCCGACACTTGCTAGCTGCGTTGAGGTTCGTTGTCCCACCAAGTACGGACTCGATTCCTCTTTTGACGTATTAAGTTGCTGGTTAGATTAGGTACCCCAGCGGTAGAGGACGTTTGACTGCCCACTAGACTATAGTGTGTCGTGTGCATTGGCTGAAATTTATTTTTGGTCATTAGCTATTATCTCGTGTCAAGAAGTTTCTCATATCGCTGACCATTTATGACTTTTTGTGATTCGTCTGCGAGCAATAAAACCGTGTCAAAATCCAACATGCAATCATAATTTGAGTAGTAATTTACAGTATCTTGGAAAATGTGCTAGCGGAAAAGGTGTTTAGCAATTTTCCACTCATTAGATTAAGGAGTACATTTTATTAAGGCTATGGAAATGTGACATAGCACTGTCAATTTGCGTTCTAACACTGGTGAATATGCTCTATCACTTGTTAAGACTATTTACTGACTTCAACTATAGGTATGCTGCGGCGTGATAAATGTGGCACTTATAGTCAAGTCCAGTTGAATTGTTTACTTCTGAGCAATTTCTCCTAGTATTAAAAACTATCTCTGCTGCTAGGGGAATTTCGTCTCTCAATCCTAAAGCTTGTTTGGTTAATATGTGCGCAAGTCTCAAGTTTACTTCTCAAAAGCACAATACGCTTGTTTTATAATGTTTAGCATTCAATACTTAATGAAAGGGGGGATATTCCAATGAGTATTTATTTAATTTCCTCTTTAATATTATTAGATTATGGGGACTTTGGCACATCGAGACCTGGGACCGGAGAGTCGGAACTGTTCGTGCTCTGTCATTAAGTGCGTGTTTCACTGTGTATACAGGAAATTTTGCCCTGTAGTGGAATTTAAACACGAATAAACGAATTGGCACTCGATAAATTTTTTGCCACTCACCTACAACCATTTTACACGAAGTATTATTGTGAAGATGGGATTTTATACTCTTCAGGTACATATGCATTACTCGGGTCTCAAAATCGAAGCCATAAGAATACGAAGAGCTACCGTATTTTATATTAACGGAGCTCATTTCCGTTATTCGTCATTACGGAGTGCCTTTCCGTGAATTAACTTTACATATCCGTGAAAGTTTCCGTAAATCTACAGCAATTTCTAACAGTACAAAAGGGTGACTTGCCGACATTTCAAACGCAAACAAGCACGTTCATCACTGGTGACCACGTGACTTTTGACCGTTGTACTGGCGACGGGCGAGTCAAGGTTGCGGACATGCGCAGGAGGCGAAAATTGGTCTACGCCATCTTTAGTCCGTAGTTCGATGAGCTACTGCAGTTACTGGCAGCGTGGAGACAGTGATCTCTGTGCCAGAAACGACTGTGGGTTGTGATCGGGGTGCTCCCGGACGAGTACTGCGGTGGTGATCCACCAAGACGACGGAGAGGAGTTGAGAAAAGTTCACAAGAGACTGATTCGAGTGATGCACCTTGTTAAATATAGATTATTGGATGGTACAGTTTATTAATACGACTTCTTTGATTATTCAGTTGACAAATGTAATAAGATAGCCAGTAATGTTTTATAACCTGCACTGAGAACTGCAGTGTAGTGTGTCATAGTACAGTGTGAATGTCATATATATATATGATGAGTCTTTATTCAGTGTCGTAAAACATTAGGAAATTCAATTTAAGACCTAATTAAGGTTCTCATTTTTTACGAACCTGGCAATACCCAGGCACTTGATTGACTATAGTACGTTTGCGGATATTTCTGAGCCCGAGTTTCCTTGACATATCAGAATGGGAACTGCGTATCAAGCAAGCATTTAATACACATAATTGCCAACTTCCGAACACAAATAATAAAGAAACTTCTTCTAGTAAATACTGTTGGCAACGAAAAGAAATAGAACTGTGTAACTCGGCATCAAACAACAGCGCAATATTTTCAGATCTCGGCGACGACGAACGAGAAAGTTTATTTCATTCAGTGTTTTTTATAATAAATTGATTCGTTCTTACAGTTTCACAGCATTTGGTGGCATTGGAAAAAATGTTCTATTATTTTCAATTGATTTTTTTTTTGTTTTCCAGACGGAGTCCAGAGGTGGGGAGCAGCGGAAAATTGTCCAGAAGGCCGACTGGAGAGCAGACCTGGATTACGTGATCACTGTCGGGTGAAAAGGGGATTATCTTCTTTTTTAAGTTACCACTGCGACAGCAAGAGTGGCTCAGAGGACGGATGACTGCGTGAAAGACGGAGAGAGGGAGATAGAGTGAGACAATGACAACGAGAGAGAGGGAGGCGACGAAGTGGGTGGGATATTTGCCGAGGAATCCAGTCGGACGACACGCGGCCGTGGAGATGAGCAGCCTTGAGCGGATAAAAATACTGGTTACCCGCTCGCTGCCAGGTCCGCGGCGGCTGGCTTAGGGTAACGGGGCGGGGCACCCACCAGCTGGGCGTGGGTTGGCACCACTGATCCCGCGAGATGAGTCACACTGTGTGGCAGCACTGTCACCAGTTCAACATGTTGGCACCTGGGAAGCTCATCAAATAGCAGCAAGCTGTTTCTAACAGTGCAAAGGGAAAAGTCTATAATTTATTTTAACAATATTGACTATATAATTTTGTAGTTGAAATCTACGAATGTGTGTGATTATTTATTATATAATTCTGGTTTAAAATAACAATTTTGGAATCGTGCAAATAAAATTATTATTAACGTACAAAATATTTATTTTTGAAGTATATACGGTTTAATTGTTTTATTTTCCCAGGTGAATTAGAGAAAAATAACTCATAGTTGGAGGTTAGTTCTATACAAAACCAAATATTGAAGGTAAAACATCGGTGAACTTGTGGAAAGTAGGTTTTTGAGTTTTATATTTTCCAGTACTGCTGATTTCTCTTATGAAAACGATATTTATTTGTTTAATATAGAGTTTCATATACTCTGTACAGTGCACGGGTAACTCGCGTTTACAGCATTTTCTCCTAGAGTGCGCCGATGAGGAAAAAAAATAACGTCACATTGCTTGCTCGTGATTGGCTGTTGGTCACGGGACATCTCGGGTCCTGAGTGTATGTAAGGCGGGCATATTCACCCATCGTCTCAGTTCTTCGTCTGATGCGAAAGGTGATAGATCGTCTTATCTCTCCGGACCGTCTAAGTGATCAGTTCGGTATGCATTTTTTTATGTTTGGCTCATCCATTAAATTTTGTAGAGTATTATTATCGTTCGTGCTTTTATTGATATTGGGTGGTGCAGAAACCTTATAGCTTTAAATTATCAGATCTATTAATTCTGTTTCTTTTTATTTTGTCCTGCAGAGATAAAAATGAAACGTGCATTTCATGGTGTGCCTCCGACACTGCAGGACTCAGTCTACAGGAGTCAGTCTGCAGGAAACAGTTGGCAGGAGTCAGTCGGCAGGAGTCAGTCGGCAGGAGTCAGTCTGCAGGAGTGAGAGTTCCCAGCGTTTTCAAAGGTCAATCAAATATCTGAGTCTATCAACAAGTTTATTCGGGTCTTCGGGAAATAGGTAGTCAGTACTCTCGGAGTCTTCTGCCTTCTTCGTGTCGAAGATGTGGTGTTTTACCGGATTCCCGATATTCACGGTACACTCGTGAAATGGTAGTATGCTAACATCCAAATGTTATCGCTACCTCGGAGATGCTATGTCCCATCTCTCGTGCGCCGACTATAACACCACGTTCAAACACACTTAAATCTTGATAACCTGCCATTGTAGCAGCAGTAACCGATCTAGCTGCCGACCGCATCGCGTTACTCTGATTGGTTCCATTCCTCTGTTATTTGCATACGCATGCCTATACCAGTTTTTTTGGCTCTTCAGTGTACTTACAACAGCTGATGAATCGTTGACCGCCAATCTCTCCTTTGACGTCATAAAAGAATGCCGAGACTTTCTGTGAGTTTCATTCTGCTCTCTGTCCATGACTTGTACAGTCTGGCAGCTCGCACCATCCTGGTCTGCCAAGTATTTTCACTGGCAGTTCGGGCAAATGGCCAGAGTCACGGGCGAGAAGAGTGAATAGCTGATCATTCTAGGATCTGACGGGCTATTATATTACAGTTAGGTTTTGTTTGGAATGTAGAAGTACATGGCTGTACAATCCTGAATCACTAGTCTACATTGAGACGGTTTCTTTTAACAAATTTACCACCCACATTTCAGGCTATATGCAGATAATGTCCTGTATGGAAACATTACCAGTTCACCATCCGCTATACGCAGACGATTTAAGTCATTATGTAAAAGGAAATAAAGATTATTATTACAAAAAGGGATGAGTGGGAGCCAGGACAGTGAGACCTCGAGGGTTGATTACTCTTCACCATTGTGGGCTCTGCGAATCCAGAGGTAGCCAACCAGCCAAGACGCCATCCATAGGGTGTAATCGACGGGACCAGAGGAGATCGACATTTCTGTCCAGGATAACCGACGTACCACCACGACACGTCAAAGCATGAAGGTGTTCAGATATAGGAAGTTACAAGAAGAGAGTATATTTTCTAAGCTTACGTTACAGTATATTTTACCCTCAGCAAAGAGCGTGTTTGTTTGTTTAATTCATGCTGTTTTAGTTATGAGTTTGAACGAATAAATTGGGAATGAAAGAGTTTTGGGCGGTGCTTTAACTACTGAGGTCTTCAGCAACGAAATATTTCACATAAACGGCAACGCCCACTGCGTTTTCCACATACAAAAATCCACGTTCGACCTTGCCGAGTATCGAGTTGGGTTCGTCACAGTGAGCGGTGAGTCACCGCTCCACTGTGACCTCCAGGACGGAGTGAGCGAGTGAAGATATTCGGGCGGCTCTTAACAGCAAGGTCTTGAGTGAGGGTGAAGCGAGGTGAGTATGGAGCAGCGCCGGAATTAAGGGGCTTTGGGAAACGGGAGATCTCCGATAATAACCCGCCGAACAACGGCATCGTCCGGCACGATTCCTACATGCAAAAATCTATGACGGAGATAGAGGACCGAGTATATGAACTGAAATAAGTTGCCGAGAGGAAGAAAATCTACAGCATTAACGGGAAATGGAAACATAAAATAAGTAATCGATTTGCTTAAATAACTGACAGCTTTTGTTTTACAAATAAACTAAAATTACATATAATGATTATGTAGGTAAAAAAATCTATTTTAAAAATTTTGTTTGCATTTTTTTATTAAAGTTTATTTCATTCGAAAACACGTTCTTCTAGTGAAATGTTATTTTTTACCCACCGTTAAATTTTCTTGTCGTAAGAAAGAAGGAAAGCGTAGTTAAATTCCAAATTTGATGTGGCAAGTTTAAAAAAAAAGTTTTAAAATTACTACCGACACGTCTCCCTGTAAGAAGGATCACATACGATTTTTAACATGGGATATAGGCGGACGTTCCCGTTTGTAGGCGGATTTTCTCGGGGTGCTGCTCCTACCCTAATCGTTGCGTTCCGTTGTTGTTCCGTTTCCTTCTCAGCTGTTAAGCGCTACCTTCATATATCTCCCTTCCTTTATGTTATTTTATTGGCTTTCAACAACGTGTATAATGCAATACGTT
This sequence comes from Clitarchus hookeri, assembly GCA_002778355.1. Classification (NCBI taxonomy): domain Eukaryota; kingdom Metazoa; phylum Arthropoda; class Insecta; order Phasmatodea; family Phasmatidae; genus Clitarchus; species Clitarchus hookeri. The sequence goes on along the minus strand of NQII01010227.1, from coordinate 22,207 downwards.
GATTTAAATATGAGTGGTAGAGACTTAAGAGAAGCTGTACAAAAAACCAAAGCTCTGGAAGTATTCCAAGGAATTGCCATGGTCTCTCATATAACTCGGCCGGCGTCCGTGACCAATTTCTTGAAGGCGGTCTTGCTACTGACATTCATCTCCCTCTAATTAAGGGAAATGAATACAGCATCCTGGTACAGATTGCATCGAGAGTTCTGTGAAGCAAATTGATTGTATGTATTTGAAAACATTCCAAGTTCACCAGTAATCGCTTTAGATGAAAAAGCCGAGGCGTTAACGCACGCGCACAGATGTTTTGGGTTCGATTGACTGTAAGACTTTCAACTTTTTTTATATTAAACGAAACTTTTGAATTTTTGTAGAGCCAAACAAATCTTAAGTTGGATTAACCAATCTTTGCTTGGGACAACCAAATAAGAACAACAGAATAATTTGTTTTCAACAACAGCATATTTAATTGCCCCTGTAGAAACAATTAATTTTGTTACCCCAAACAAACTTTGTTTTATTCAACAAAACCTTTTTCTCAGTATAAGCAGAGAGAGAGAGACAAACTGGCATTGTGGTACTTTTGACGTGGGCGTACCCATTTTCTGATTGGCTGTGCAAGCCGCTGAAACGGGCCTTGTGTCTGTCTACTGCACACTGCGGAGGGTTTCCTATTGGTTGGGTAGCCGCGTGGCAAGTATGTTACTAGGCGCTGACGGGCGAAGGGCGCTCCACCATGCTGCTTGTCGGTGCCGCCACTTTGCCGGAGTGTGAGGCTGGAGCTCGCGGTACAAGCGGCTGCTTCACCTCTGTATTGTTGAGCGCTCTGTGCCACGACGCTCCAAGCGGAGGAGTCTGCCTGGAGAAAGTTCCTGGGAGAACACTCTCCAGCACGTAGTTCCATTAATCGTCGGCGGCGTATCTTCCGCGGAGACAAGATGATTTGTGAAAGTGTAAAGCCGCTAATTACCGCAGGGCGGAGCGGTTTGTCTGTGCGAGGCGTTGGGAAGCGCTGAGGTCAGTCGTCGGCAACAACGTTGTTTGTGCTCCAAGTTGACAGTGCGGCTGGGAACGAGGCGGTTAACAAAACAACGAGCCCATCAGCGAGTTACGCGAGACAATTTGCACCAACATTGTTTTAGAAGGGCAAAGTCCGATGCCAGAGGCGTCACCTTTACACTACGAGAGTCTGGGTTTGAATACCGGTTAAGCTCTGCATTTGTGTGATGTTTTTAGAGTTACGGTTTGGTTAGTTCAGCAAGTATTACATCGTCAATAGGCCTACCAGCATAATCAACAATTTAAAAGAGTCACTTTATATAAACATTATAATTTTCTGCAGAAAACGAGAAAGTCGCTCAGTATCGAACCCCTAAACTTGCCATATTTTTATAAGAGGACAAAAGACACAACAGTCCCGACCCTCGACCAAATGAGCCTACTTTTACACGAAAAACGTAAGAATTATTTTTAATTTCTTAATATTTCTAGTAAGGAAATAATTACTTTTTGCAGGTTCTTTCGAGATGAACTGGTTTTCATGTACCACACTTTATAAAATATGTATATATGATGATTTATTAAAACTAAGTGATACATGTATGTAAGGCGTTACAAATTGAAGAATAACTTACAGAAAGTACTGATCTGATTCTAAATAGGTACAACATACAACTTTCAATAAATTGCCCACACACTTAGTAAATTTGCTCTATATTATGCATTTTTTGATGTGTATTTACAATTATTAATAACACATAATTCTACCGCTTCCCTCCCCCTTTCCCAAGCCACAGCGGCTCGAGATATTAAATTATCCCTGTCCAACACAACATAGTTAAAAATATTTTTCTGTTCGCCACCAAACAGTCTGGTAAAGAAGCCCCCGAGAAACGTTTTTTTTTGGTAATGGAATTATTGCTTAGTGACAACAAAACTTATTGTAAGTGGATAAAAAATAAGGACTTATTTTGCGATCACTGACGAACGATTTTATGGTCACTACGGACAGTGATTTCTCACCTAAAAATTTGGCACTTCCATTATTGGTCATTATGTGCGGATGAAGCTTTTCAGCCATTTTGGTAGGTCAGTGGAAGTTCTGGAGCTCTAATATCCGTGTTTTGTGTACAAACGCTAAGCCGAGTCAAAAGTATACCAACAAATTATTACGGTAAGTAATACTTAGTTGGACACGGTTTTGCAAAGTACGATGCTCCAAATTTATCTGTGATTAATGAGTTTATCTAACCATAGTAAGAATTAAGACTTTGAGAACGGAACATTTCAAATACCATTCGAGATAAGCTAGAACTGATCTGCCTATATAATCTATTCGCGGCTTCTTCACACTTTTTTAATATAACTTTTGAAAAATCACCCTATGTATGACGTGCTTGGTGGTTTACTTATTATGTAATGAATGTATTACAAGCTTTGTAAATTTTTATTAACATAAAAACATTTTTTTTTTATAAAATTAAAATTTTATTTCATGTTATTAGTAAATGAGCATATTTAATGTAAAACTAATGTGAATAAAAACGCGGAGAAAACAGGAGTATTGGTAATGCTCTGTAATAAATAGTTCTAATGCAAAATATTGTCACACTGGGTGTATACAAATGCGGTACTTTGTCCCTTGGTGTAATTTTCTAGACTGGGTTAATCTTTGTTTGAATGAGGTGGATAAATATCCAGGAAGTAGAACTTTAAACACAAAAGAAAAAAGGCAAACCTCGGTTGCATTTTCAGGTTCTTTGTGACGTTCCTAACCCGAGGGCCGTATCTCCTGTCGAGAGTTAAATGCCTTTTAGACTGCTTATGGTGTGTGTGTGTCACCGGCACATGGTGTTCCTAGGCGGTCACCCACCCAAGTAGTGATCCTGCCCGACGCTGACCTCCGAGTACGTTAACGCGGTACGGCCGTCGTCGGTACCACAATAATATCAGTTCTAATGGTCTCTGTATTACTACGTAACCACACTACACCAGACACTGCACCATTCTACAGAGTATATAGAAGTACAGAGGTGGAATAGCCGCTTATTCAGCAAACTTCCACCACAGACAACANGACGCTGACCTCCGAGTACGTTAACGCGGTACGGCCGTCGTCGGTACCACAATAATATCAGTTCTAATGGTCTCTGCATTACTACGTAACCACACTACACCAGACACTACACCATTCTACAGAGTATATAGAAGTACAGAGGTGGAATAGCCGCTTATTCAGCAAACTTCCACCACAGACAACANTCTACAGAGTATATAGAAGTACAGAGGTGGAATAGCCGCTTATTCAGCAAACTTCCACCACAGACAACAGTGATATGGCGTCACGAGCCAGCTTCACGTCGAAACGCCGCTCGCCAATCAGCGCCTGGTAACTTACTCGCCAGCCGGCAGCCCAGACAATAGGAAACATAATGCAAATAATACTAGTCAATGAGACACAAGACCCGTTCCCAAGTTCTCCCGCACAGTCAATCAGAGAATGAGTACCTTCGCATGAAAGGGAAGTTTNGAGACACAAGACCCGTTCCCAAGTTCTCCCGCACAGTCAATCAGAGAATGAGTACCTTCGCATGAAAGGGAAGTTTCGTCTGTGTGTATTTATCTACCGTGTGACCGTACTGTGCAGTGCTCAATGCTGGCTGCCCCAATATAATAATACTGTGTAGACTGAATACCAATTATCGTAACCAGTGTTTCAACCCACCATTGTAATTTAAACAAATTTACACTTTTTTTTTCTGAAGAAATATGGTAATATAAATGGGCTGTTTTTTTTTNCACCATTGTAATTTAAACAAATTTACACTTTTTTTTTCTGAAGAAATATGGTAATATAAATGGGCTGTTTTTTTTTATCGCAAGATATTGATAAACACAATAAAAACATTTTTTGCATTTTTTTTCCCTAAAAAAACGCAATAATTTTAAATGTAGTAAATTAAGAGTCACACTCCTGCTTAGTCTTCAAGGTGTCTCTGGTAATATAACATATTAAATCTGTAACANTCACACTCCTGCTTAGTCTTCAAGGTGTCTCTGGTAATATAACATATTAAATCTGTAACATTTTTTTAAAAATTGTTTAAATAGCGAAATTCGTGCGTAGAGCGGAAATGAAGCGTGAGCGAAGAGATTTAAGTGGCTCTTAACGGCGAGGTCTTGAGAGCCGAGGAGATCGCTTAAAAAACCCGCCGACCAGCGGCATCGCCCGGCACGATCCCTACATGCGAAAATCCGGAAGCGGCCCAGTCGGGGGATTGAACCCGGTTCGCCTTGGTGGGAGGTTAGCAGGCTAGCCGCTCGTCCACCGCGGTCCCTGGGGAATGAAGCCGCTTGTGCAGTATCGCTTACAACTGCTGAGTTCAAAGAGGTTATTTCCGCACCAGTGACTCTCGTCAAGCGTGCACCTGTTAAAGGCTTAGCGTTCCGGTTGGATGAGCGAGACTAACTCACTCCATTTGCCGCTGATTCAGGCGGCTCTGACTGGGCGAAGCTCGCATTGCCGCAGCATACACGAGAACACAGAGGTGAAGCAGCTGCCTGCACCACGGACTCCGGCCACACACGCCAGCAAAATGTTGGAGCGCCTTTCACCAATCAGCGCATGGTAACCTACTCGCCAGCTGGTAACCCAGCCAATAGCAATCATTTCGCAGCATGCAGTAGCCAGTCAATCACAAAGTCCGTTCCCTGAGCTTCGCGCAGCCAATCAGAGAATGGCTACGCCCACGTCAATGGAATCGCCACGTAGTTTCTTCTCTGTGTACTTGTCTACCGGGTGGCTGGCATTGCCGGGGCTGTGAGAAAGACAGAAGCTTGTTCCGTCACGTACCGCTCGTTTCTCAACACGCCGTGGCCGCTTTCAGACAGTAACTCAAACACTTGAGGACCACGATTTACAGTCAAACTGGCAAATAGAATACAAAACATGCGCAATAAATTTTAATCAGTATTTGGAATCAATACCATCGCTGGCAGCTGTTTCCTAACTTACGATTGTGGACCAGTATAACACATTATTAATCATTAGGGGAAACATGGGGTGGAGACAACTTGACAACTACGGAGTAACCAATTCTCGTATCTAATCAAAGAACTGTTATTTTACCACTAGGACTGTTACAACGAAAGGCTTGGACTAAGGTTAAATCTGCTCAGGTTAGGAACAAAACTAGTTTTCTTATGGGAGAGTTTGGCACAGGGAAAATTTCCGCCTCTAGGGGCGCAGTGTTCCAATGAGTTTAGTTTTAATTACAATTTTAAGCTACGTGAATAATAAAAGAGAAAGTTTTTACTTAGTTACGTAGTTATTTTGTATTTGATTTGTGATTATTGAAATTATTTTGTTTTTAACGTCGAAAATAGAGAAAAACTGGTACACATGCGACACTAGCGCTTACCTAGTGGCGAAAAATTTTAGTTGCAAAAAAAAAAAGGATTGAGATTCCCAACCTGAGTAGAATAACCTTTCTTGGACTCATATTAGAACTTTGTTTGCATAAATAAGAGCTTTAGATTTATAGCACACTTCATTTGAATGAGTTTTATCCAATAAGGACATATTTAAGTAACGGAAAAAGCTACGTAAACAAAAATAAATGTAATATTTTAAAGTCATAAGATATTTTACAATTAATTTTGTTTAAATTTTCACTGATTAGTTTCAGTTGTAAATAAATTTGATTTGGAGTGTTACGTTTTATTTAGCAGAACTAGACAAGCACGTGTATCGCGTAATTCGCAAGCGTATCTGGAAAGACCTTGGGATACAATATTTTGACATCACTCGTGTGTATTCTGAGCTTTCTTGGTTCAACTGCTATTTGTGAGTTAACACAAACTGTCAATACTTTTTTTTTGTCATCAGTTTTTAAGAATACACTGAGAATAAAATAGCTAATATTTTCCAAATGCAATTTTTTTTTTTACGAAAAACTGGAAACGTAGAGTAATGAGATTTTGATTATCATCAACTCATGCCGAGCACCATTTACTGTTGACGTATCCTGTAAACGATAAATAAAACGCTTCGGTATAACCATAAGAGAACCACAAGGTCATGCAATATAAATTTTACGTAACTATCAACGTAAAACAACTTCAAATTATTTTTCCTCTTTTCTACAGACACGTTCGCGCTGTTGTGTGGATGCTTATTTCTTTAAAAGATACAGTCACCTCTAAAAATACGCCCCCAATCTTCAACACACATCGCAGAAACGCTGCGTCACTTATATTTTAAACGTGTGCGCGCAATCAACGAAGAGAACCTGAAGCCTCAGACAATATCCTCTATATAAATAGTGATGACATATCAGAATGCACACCTGCAAACACGCAACTCCTTGATAAAGTTAGTTTTCTATCGTCAGCACATGGTAATAGAATACATGAACAGAAAAAGAACCGCTACGCTGCTCACTGTTTCCCAAGTCCTTGTTATGCCCTACATTTATGATAAGTATATTTAAGTATATAATTCCCTGACATATCACTTGGATATTAAAAATATGTACTTTCAGTTTTCATGTATTCATCATGTATTGAGCCATTTGTTGTTGTTTAATCGTTCAGTCGTGTTCGAGTCTTTAGCCATGGCCACCATTTTATATTTGATTTTAAAAATGTAGGTTTTTAACATGTTTAAAAACAATCCGGTAGATTATTTAAATTTGAAATATATTGCTAGGTGTTACAATTAATATTATTATTTATGCAGCTGTAAATAGCAGAAGTGGATAATGCACGTTGGATTACCAGTACAATGGAAGTAATGATAGTCAAAAATGAAATACCTTAGATAATCTCTTAAGCTATGGGCCTTCGCGCTAAGACACACACATTAAAATAAATAATAAACGTAAGACATATAAATTAATTTATTAATTCAAAATAGTGCCGCGATTTTGCCTGCAGGATAGGTCAAGCATAAAAAAGGCAGTGCCACAGTGTTCTTCGACAAGCGTTTAGAAAGAACGAAAATCAGCATTTTACTCTTACATTGCGGGCTGCAAGCAAGTGGGGAAAACAGACAATTAAAACGTCACCACATTATAATAGGGAAAATGACGAGTGGGACAATTAAAGGTGTTTACACTTACAAGAATTGGGAGGAGGTAGGCGGGGACTAGTACACGAATGCATCGAAAGGAAAGCGTAGATGGACAGGAAATAGTTCACTGATTACACTCAAATGTGTGAAAATTTTCCATGGGCTAGGAAACTCACAAAAAACTCTCCAGTTAGCTGGCGAAGTTGGTATTACGTAAATATTACGAAAACACTCCAACCAAATGAAGCGACTGTGCAGTGTCGAGAAACGCGGGGGCCGTGAAGGCTAAGGCGTCGCGCTCTCTTGGTTTGAGATCTGCAGTGTCATGACTGTGAACCTGAGATGGGAGTCTGTAATCAAGTGGTTTGGAGACAGCATTAACCGTAATGAACCAAAAACGTCGTTCTTTTTGTGCACAACTTCGAGATACGAATAAACAAGTATCTTGTACTATATAGTCTATTTGCGGTTTCTTCACACTTTTTGAATCGAACCTTTGAGAAATCACCCCACNCAAGTATCTTGTACTATATAGTCTATTTGCGGTTTCTTCACACTTTTTGAATCGAACCTTTGAGAAATCACCCCACGTAAGACATGTTTGATTGTTTCCTGAATATGTCACGTATCACGAGTATTTTATATTTCTGTTATCAAAATAGTATCTTAAATTGAACTTTCACTTGTATTTTATCTATAAATTATTATATTTGATAAATAATTAATATTCATAAANCAAGTATCTTGTACTATATAGTCTATTTGCGGTTTCTTCACACTTTTTGAATCGAACCTTTGAGAAATCACCCCACATATGACATGTTTGATTGTTTCCCGAATATGTCACGTATCACGAGTATTTTATATTTCTGTTATCAAAAAAGTATCTTAAATTGAACTTTCACTTGTATTTTATCTATAAATTATTATATTTGATAAATAATTAATATTCATAAANTAGTATCTTAAATTGAACTTTCACTTGTATTTTATCTATAAATTATTATATTTGATAAATAATTAATATTCATAAAAACTGAGAGAAAATAAGTATGTTGGCAACGTCTACTAAGAAATAGTTCTTACGTAAAATATTATTAAACTGAGTGCGCACGAATGAAGTGCGTTGTCCCGTTGGTGTAACTCCCTAGACTTGGCTAAGCTTTGTTTGTATGAGGCGGAGGAATATCATGGAAGTAGAACTTTAGCAGTGCTTCAGAAAAGTTGGAAGTAACTGTGAATAGACCATAGCCTGTTCATGATTAATTGACCAATTCCGAACGACGTGTTTGGTTTGTTTCGATTGCCCATTACGTATCCTTCTGCTACATATACTACCTAACACTATCAAGGATACGATCTTGCGACAGGTCTGAATACTCGTCTATTATACTAGCTTTTGAAGCTGATCATCTTACCACAGAGTAGATAAGTGCACAGAGACGAAACAGCATGGGCGTACTCATTTTCTGATTGGCTGTGCTAAGCTTTGGGAACGGTTCTTGTGTCTGATTGGCTACTGCGTCCTGCGTTAGGTTTCCTTTTGACTGGGCTGCCGGCTGGCGAGAGAGAGTTAGCAGGCGCTGATTGGCAAACGGCGTTGCGANCTGGCGAGAGAGAGTTAGCAGGCGCTGATTGGCAAACGGCGTTGCGACATTTAGCTGGCCAGTAACGCCATATTGCTGGCGTGTGCGGTGGGAGTTGGCGGAATAAGCGGCTATTTCTATTTCAGAGCTGTATTCTTAAATACCCTGTGATCTTACTGAGTTTGTTCACAATACAGTCGTGGAGACTTGTTTTATTAGGCTAATTTAAAAAAAAGGAATATATTTTTAACTTGATGAATGCTTATTAATGTAATTAATTAATATACCAATAGCCACCAAAATAAAAGGCGAAAATATGTAATATTATTACAAGATTGCATGCTTCAGTGGCATTTATCAAGCAGGTTATCTCAGTTTTCAGGCTGGAAAATGTCTTGCTGAATTGTAGCAAGGAGCGCAAAAGCCAAGACAATCTACACAATAATAACAGCAATAATAAAAACACGTGGAATTGTTCTCTTTAGCCAATTATGTGGTTAATTTTACAATACTATTTTGCATTTAAACAGACTTATTTGAAGAAAAAGTATATAAACAATAATATTTTATGCCATTAATTATTATAGTAAAATATACCGTAATGTTCAAATAGCACGCATAGCAAAGGTCACAAAACACTGAGATTAATTTTAAAAATACGTTTGTATTGCTTTATTTGTGTTTGTCCATCATAGAATGTATATTCAGATAGCAGTTTGTTTTGTGCTTATAGACTGCGACTTACAAAATCCGTGCGCGGTATTGTGAAACTTGTATGGTAACAATTGTTCTATTTCGCCAATTCTGACTCTCAATAAGTAAATAAAACATTAATTAATTAAGTGGCCACCAAANGTAACAATTGTTCTATTTCGCCAATTCTGACTCTCAATAAGTAAATAAAACATTAATTAATTAAGTGGCCACCAAAGTAAACGTAAATAACTAATAAATATACCAATTTTCATTGTCATGTAACTACCATAACCATCTAAATAAACAGTGGCTCTTGCATTTACTTTACAAAATATTAGTTAGAATGAAGTAAGGACATATTTTTTTTGTAAATCAAAACTCTATTTGAAAAGTGTTATAATATATATATATATATATATGTGTGTGTGTGTGTGTGTTTTTTTTAAATCAGTTAGATGAAGTGTAATACTATTTCAGAGTATACATATATGTAAAAGTATTGCTAATAAAGAAATCAAGTCATATATTTTTTAAAGTACTACTGGATTGCGACTCAGAAAAAGATTATTGCGCAGGTGGCACGCGCACACTAGTCTGGGATTGTGATTATCGTGAACACAGAGCTCCTGGCAAAGCGGAAGGGAGGCAACCTGCGACGCACCAACGCTCAGCGGGGCTGCGTGCTAGTACGCCTGCGCGGTGCGACCAAGAGGACGAACGGTACGGACAGGTCCCAGCGCCGATATCCAACGGGACCACCCGTGCCTTCGGCCACGCCGCCGAGAGGATGCGCGCGCACATTGGGTCAGTGGCACGGCCCAGCCGGCCTTCGCGCAGTCGCAGTCGTCTCACGTCCGCCGTGGCGCGCGCACCTCGTAACCCGCATAGCAGCGTCCTTCCCTCCCCGGCCCGAGCACTTGTGTAACACGTCTCACTGTGCGGTTGCTATTGTTGCCCACGTGCGGCCGGAAAAAAAGTAACAGTTGCTCAGCCACAGAATGTTTAACTACCCAGAGTTAGCCGCGCACGCCCCAGCAACATGGTGAAACGACTAGGCGTGAATTCATCAAACGGTATTGGCAACAATATAGAATTTTGCCGCAGAGTGGTGTAACCATCTAGTTGCTAGGTCCTTTTTCAGAGTCTCGCTCAGCCATTTAGCTGATTATTACACTTGAAGCAAAATGACTGCCACATCATTTCGCTTCCGTAGGTTTACTCGTTCTGCGACGTCGCGGTCAACACTTCGAGAACTACGCCACATTCTAGTTCGAACTATGCAATTGCAATCTATTATTTCATTTTGAACACAAAAGTCGCGTATATATTTATACCACGATCTGACAAGAACAATACTATTAATAATACATTTTTTTGTTAACTATTTGAACGAACAGGACACAGTTTAAGTGCAATTTCATCGATACAGTTAGCTCAATCTTCCTAGAAATGATCTTCTGTAGAGAAAAGGAAGGTGTTTTATGTAATTTGGACAAAGAGAACGATGATGACTGCGTGCAGAGTAAACATTAAAACTGCTCTTACCGTGCGATGTGTATGGGCGGCTCATTTCTAGCTTCTGTGGAATGATAACAGATGTGTATACCAACCTCAGAGTGTTGAAAGCATCTTCGCTGGGAAAATGATTGCATTCATGGAATCGTCGAATTCCGCAACGAACCACGTTTCTGTTCCGTGACGTCAGTACGTCACAAAACCGCAGACAAGCTGGTTGTAATGAGAGCTCGGCACATGTATAGTAAACTGCAGCTACCTACGCCACTAGAATGGCCACATTTTCTGGTGATTAGGATGGAAGTTGTTTGCCAATGGGTGTCCAGAGACGAACACAAAGTGGTGGAAGAATTAGTAAGAACTAATTCATATGACGGAACATCTAATTGGACATAAATTTCGATTCCAGATAATGTACCAACGAGTGTATGAGTACGCTTACAACGAAAGGACCAACTTGCTATTTCGCTTACATTTTACTTTACGTACTCTGCGCTGTACCTCTCTGTTACATCGCGGGTTCATAAAGACAAGACTCGTTTCCCCGCAAGAATGGTATTGTTATCCTCTTATGTACTGTTCGTACCACTACGGACTCCCCTATCCTTTTGGATATGGCAGCTGCGTGCTGCATCTCATCTGCAGTTTCTCATGAGTGCAACAACTTCCATCCACCGGCTGGGTGACGCACGAATGACTATTTACTGCACAGTCCCAGCATTGCATGATCCTCAGCCCATAATATCATTACTTGCTTCATCTCGCATATCATCGCTTCGTCATTCTATTCACTACGACGTTTTTATCCTACTTTGCCTTGCACTCAGGTGTCATCATGATGAGGCCCTATAATGTAATAGAGAGATTGGAAAGTAGTGCCTATACGAGCTTTCATCTCTCCTCTTTTTTGTAACAGTTTTTAAGAACACAGTAGGTATACGAGTAACCAGCTTGAAATCACGCCCAGCCTGCATGTCAGTGCGGTATAATTTCGAATGTCTGTTAAAATAAATACTATCGCTGCAGATAGGTAATTTGAGTTCATGGATAAGAAATGAGCTTTGTACTGTAAGTAACTGACTTTCAGTATAATTTCTGTATTCACTCTTTGCTCATGGCAGATGCAAAGAAATAAAATTACCAAAAGGAGAGTTAGGTAACTTGAATGCACAGATAAGAAATTAGCTTCGTACCGAATGCAAACAATTTTCTTTATTCGCTCTTTGCTCACAGCAGATGTAAGAAAATAAGTATATTCATGGTAGGGAACGACACCAGCGTTCGAAAATAAATGCGTTGCAAATTCTGTCTCTTGGACCTTTTTCAGGTAACGCACTTCTTTGGAGGTGGTCTCAGGCGTCCACTTTGAGATGCTGTCATATTTTCATATATGGTCCATCCATAGTTACTTCCAAAATTTCTGACGCTTTGCCTAAGTTCTACTTTCTGGCTATTTCTCCAACGCGTGCAAACAAATACTAACTAAGTCTAGAAAATTACTCCAAATAGACAACGCACCGCACTCGTACACTCAGTGTAATAATATTTTGCATGAGAACTATTTATTGCTAGGCATTACCAAAACACCTATTTTCTCTGTGTTTTATTCGTATTAATTATAAATTAAATATTACAATTTATAGATTAAATATAAGTAGAAGAACAAATAATACAAAACAAGATACTTTTATGTTAAGAGAAGTGCAAAACGCTCGTGGAATATTACATATTTACGAAACATCCAAAAAATGTTTGATTCCAAAAGTGTGAAGATACTCTAAACGAACCTTACTGAGCATATGAGGACGTGCAAGCCTCTTTACCATTTACTAGCGGGATGCTGCAACTGCCTCCGGTAGTTCCTTTACTACTGTCGGCTGACTGCGTGCCACCAGCGTTTAACGGTAAATACTCAGTCGACAATAGGAAAGTGTTTCCGACCGTGAATTATTACGCAGTTTACATCTTCCGCAGTTTATCTCACTGCAGTCAAGTCAGACCTACCGAGAATTGTTGTTAAAGTAACGGCAACGCCGATGGGAAAGTCGTCGTACCTCCATGCAGTCGCTGTTTGGGAAGATTTACTCTTTGCTGTAACTGGGGTCGTGGTGGATGAGTGGTTAGACTGATCGCCTCTTGTATTTCATCGCTGCTCCATTCTCACCTCATTTCACCCTCATCGGCTCTCAAGACCTCGTTGTTAAGAGCCGCCAAAATCTCTCAAATTAACTTTCCTTTAACTGGCTGTTTCCTCTTTCAATATATCAGCCAGTAAAATGCAGACTGTAAAACATTTCCCAGTAATATTCCTAAAATATATTGAATGTTTTTAAACCATAGGGAGTAGGTAGCACGGAAGTAATACCGCATATCAGACTGCAAATACAGGGATGTTAGCATCGCAGCTTTAGAAAGTTGGGATGTTTCCTACGCATTCAACTGTTTCTTGAACAAATGTAGCGACGCTATAAATACTCCAGTTCACATAAGTACACTGCGTTTTGACATGTAGAAAAGTAGCGGGGTCACAATGTATCCTTACGACACGGCGGTTCTGTCAATACAAAACAACGTAAAAAATTTATATGGTCATTAAAGGTTACCATTCCAACTTGTTTTATTTTTGTTATGGCAAATTTATACTGCTGAGGCTCTGTTTATTTATTGCAGGTGGACGTGGTTGGGGGTGGGCGGGTACTTTAGTTTAACGTATTTAATGAGACGGTATTGTTTTGCAGCTCTTTTCGCGAGACGGTATTATCTTGAATAACATTATTAAGATGATTCAGTGGAATAATTTGATGGTACGGAAGAAACATTACAATTATTATAACCTGAAAAGTTTTAACCTCACCGAAAGAACAAAACGCATTAAATATGATGCTGTTGGCACCGAAGCGACTAATAAATACACTATGAAAGTAAAATTTTTTTAGCGAAATGAACTTTACACTCTTTTCATTTAATATATAATAGACATATTATTTTTACACTTCAAAGTAAAGACTTCAAATTGTGGTTTTCTAGGCCTCGTACTATCCAAACATTCTAATAACTGTTTGGCAATACGTTATTTACAAAACACACTTACTTACTGCATGCAATTTTTTTTCAAAACTCCCGAATACATGTTCTATGGCACTCTTTAGACACTTTGGTCTACCACTGATATGAAATAATGAATTTTCATAATCATTTAGTAAATACGACACTTCACAGGTTTTCCGAAACTAACAAATTTACAACTTCAGAAAGTAAATAANGCATAATCATTTAGTAAATACGACACTTCACAGGTTTTCCGAAACTAACAAATTTACAACTTCAGAAAGTAAATAAATTGTGGCGCTTCATGACGGTAGAAAAAAATGGTGGACCAGGCCATACTCGTGCAGATAATATTACATTTCACGCAAGAAAAAACACTAAAAGGGTACCTTGCAACCAACTTAATTAAAGCAAATACAAAAATAATTAACTACCGATAAAATATTGCGACAACACCAGTAAGGTACTCGCATAAACTTGACGAAAGGGTTCACGTGCACAATGGCGTAAACTGAGTTGGAAACGTTTCACTGATCGAAAGTGTCTGCATGCTCCATTANAAAGGGTTCACGTGCACAATGGCGTAAACTGAGTTGGAAACGTTTCACTGATCGAAAGTGTCTGCATGCTCCATTATAGTTACTAAACATGTTTTTTAAAGTCAGTTCGCTAAAAGATGGAAAAAATATACATTACTTCAAAAACATAAGTANTAGTTACTAAACATGTTTTTTAAAGTCAGTTCGCTAAAAGATGGAAAAAATATACATTACTTCAAAAACATAAGTATTGTAAGTATAATTAAAGTTTTTAATTATAGCTTTAAGTTCTGAGTTCTATTTTTTTTCATAGTGATCATCAGTATCACCAACATAGCTATACATCCAGCAACAACTCATAAGCTGATAAAATACTTCGCAAACGAGAGCATGTACTGTTAACATACTGTGTAGGTTGGTCACATTGTCTGTCAAACTTTATGCAGTACATAATGGAAGTATGTGAAAAAATACTTCGCCATTCGTGCTTCCTCATCGTACGTTTACACTGATGTGGACCACTTGCGAATAATTTCTTAGAGTGTAGGTCTAGGGCTGATGTTACGCCACATGTTTGGTGGGTACTTTGAAGCCTGCTCGTGAGTTGTAGCAATGCGTTCAGTTTCCCCTGGCTCCACGNACGCCACATGTTTGGTGGGTACTTTGAAGCCTGCTCGTGAGTTGTAGCAATGCGTTCAGTTTCCCCTGGCTCCACGATGGTTATTGGTTCCTTGTGCCTGCACCAAGAATGTACAGCAGTGAGCAGGCATCGCCGTGCCTTGCAGCAACTCACACTGCTATCACGTCCTGCCATCTCCTATCCTTTCCTTCTAAAGCCTTCTTCCTAGCTGGGAGATGATGCCACGCCTACGACTTGCAAATGCCAAGGCCACCGTGAAACACGACGTTGTTCAGTTACTCTGAGAAGAAGTAACCACTGTGTAAATACGGTTATAGCCAAGTCCAAACAACTTCATCCGTAACAACAAAAAATACCGAAAACCTGAGTGGTTTTAGCTGTACTTGGTCCATGAACATTTAGAAATTAAGAGATATGGTTTTACGTTACACTGTAATGTGCAAATAAATATAAAAAAATGTTATGATCGAGTATGATCGCCTTCAGACATTCGCCAGTCTTTCTTTACGAGCCAAAACGTCGTGACCCCCACCGACAACTATCACTAAGGACTCGCTATACACCATCCACTTAGTAAAAAAATATGTCCCTGGCCATACATTTGACGTAAACCCAGACTGTGTTAGATTCACTGATATCGGCAGGGAAAAAAATTAATTTCAGTGTCAATACGTTTTATTTAATTTGGTACTTTAAATCAGTGGCTACTAAAGTTGGTTTATTTAATGTTTTAAGCATTTGAGTAAGAGCTTGCTTAATGTAGAACCAATTTGTTCCTAACAATTTCAGCTTACCACTTCGTCTGTTCATGCGTGTTAGCCATCAGTTCTTGTGACTGATGAAAAGGCAAAAAGTTTAAAGAAGAAACAAGACAGAATGCCTAGAAGTGCCCAATTAGCCGCGATATAGCTATTCCTTATTTATATTACAGGCTATTCATGGTAAAGTGAGCACTTTTGAAAGCCCTTTCATTTAGAATAATAGTCAATAAATATATTTTATTTTAGCCATAGACATTTACTTCCGAGTACGGTGGAATCTACACACTGTGCTAATTACTTATTTGGCAATATTTACTTGAAAAGGTAGTTAAAGTACAAAAAGGCTGAAATTAAAAAGTAACTCGGGCTTCAAAAGTGCTAACTTTACCGTGAACAGCTTATACCCGTTGTAACGTCCATGTGTTTAACGACGGGCGTAACCAATTTATGAACTGGTGGGGATTTCAACTCCAAAAGGAAACGTACTTGATTGTGGTCGTGTGTTAACGTTCAGCCACACAACACACATTCCAAGATAGTACTGTGTAAAAGCATACCAGTGGATGGTAGCAACGTTTTATTTTTGTCGAATTTTTGTTTTATCATAAGGAGTGTAAGTTAGTCGATGTATGGTGTTGTTAACACAAAAATTACATTTCTTTTTGCATATAGACTGATTTTGGATATTTGTAGTTTTGAAAGAGCTATTTTAATGTCCATATTATGCCCACGGGCGTAATATAAAATAGAATAGGGCTACTGCCCTTTTACGGCAAGTTCATGGGTGTGAAAATATTTTACATCCACAGTTAGGACACTTGTTATTTACGAGGTAATGTGAGCACCCATACAGATAATTCATCGTAGTTTAGAACTGGATTAAGACGGCCATCTATTGAAGCGAGGAAGACACAAGAGCGTTTACTTGTTACTCATATACAGAGTGTTTCAGAATCAGAGCATAGAGCTCAACGTAAATATTTCGGATCAGTGTTTAATCAAGAACTCCGATGACCTTTAGATGTAAGCAGTGTTAACGCCCACCAGTCTCAGGAAGGGGACAGTGGGAGTAGCCAGGGGGCACTGGCAAGCGTAGGCTTACTTCCCGTTCTTCACCTTCCTAGGCCAAATGTTTCTGACACGGTAATCCCTTCCCAAGCATTTCCTATGAAGTTTTATCTCTGTAATAACGCTGCCTGGTGCAATGCGTAATTTCAAAGACATTGTGGATGGGAAAATATTGAGTGGATCCGCAGGGTAACACTAACTGAAACGGATGGTGGCTGTATATATCACTCTGGTCACTTTAAAAAGCGACAGGTGTTAACACAAACCTGTTCTCTCAGACTCAGGCGACACTTTCTCTCAACACTAGCCACTGTGGAGCTCCCATCTACCAGAAGGCACTCACGATATGCTACTCACTTGTTTATCATAGCAGCAGCTTACATTATTATGCCTGCTACTTCCTACCTGAGGACACAGCTCTTCTTCAAATACATTACTTTAACCCTGTCAGACCAACTTTAATTTACGATTTCAGGTGTTGCAAACAAACATTTTATGATGCATACTTTACTTAAGTAGACCCAACACTTGTTTCGTTGTCACAGCCAACGAGCTGTAGGCTATATGTTCGGCTACAGTTATATGAGCCAATTATGACCTAGATCAGTAACACGGTTTGCGAATCATTTAACCACAGGTAAGACCATTGATCATTGAGCTTTGTAGTGAGAAGTACAGACCATAAATTACCTACACGTGCGTAATGTACATAATTGTGTACACTGGGCTTGAATGGTCTAAGTTATGTTGTTTATCAAAATCTATGATAACTGTTAGCAACGAACTTAATCTATACAGTCGTTAAAAACTTACGAATCTAACTAAAAAGCCCCGTTTAGGACTCGAATACACATCACTCAACTACCGCTACGGTATTTTAACACACTTGGTCTTTTTTGATGGCCTTCTGAGGAAAAATTAAATATCACTATTATGTTAGCAATTTGGAGTCGAACTGTCGAAGAAAATTCATTGAATGTAGGTTAGTTTAAGCTGATTCTCTTTCTGTTTCTTTTGTGGCTCTGTAGAATTTCAAATGGTCGAATATGCTAATGACTTCCGTTTACAGAAATAAATAAGAGTTATCAATTTTTCCACTTATGCTATCGTCTACGTGCATAGTAAATTCCGGCATTTTATGAAAGAACAGGTTAGTTTGCAAAAATAATAAAATTCTAAAATAATGTAGCGAAAACAAACTGCGTGGTACATCCTGTTTAAGCTGAGTTCTCCAGGATATTAAATTTTATTTTCGTAAGTTTCCTCTGCCCGCGTTTAAATAATAATATCTATCAAGAGGTTTCATGCTTGTTTGAAACAAGAAGTGTGGGAGGAAGGGGGGTTAAATGATGTAAAATTGTTCAATTACAAGTAGCTCATGCAGAACACCGTGACCTTGTCTTTCTTTCTCTGTCAGTCAAAAATTGTAATTTTAATTGCATACAAATTATTTGCAACCCAATTTGTTCCCGGCATAACTTCGATATGTTTTACTTACACTGAAAAGTAGCAGCACCCTGAATAATATGTAAAATTTGTCTGAAAGATAATTGTAAAAAAAAATATATATATTTGGCATCTATGTGGTACCCAACAAACGCCGAATTAATGCGAGGTCAATTTATTTTCACTTCGCTATAATAAAAACGTGTAATGAAGTGAGCCTTGAAAATTCGTGCTGCTTTTTGGCACAAACGTAAAATTCGAAGACTCTTTTTTACATCGGGTATACTTGTTGCTGCTTTCTGGGCGAGTCAGCTTCCTGGTTGGCCGGGTTACGTCATCTTAGTCCACTGCGATATCGAACATTTATATTGCCGGTCCAGTTGTTGTGCAGGGTGTGTCGTGTAAAACTGTGGCGCAGTGACGAAATAAACGGCAACCCATTCACGGTAAAAAAAAAAAAAAATCCGTAATTTTACGGGAAAGTGCTGGCGAAAAATGCTCCGTTGCTCTCCATAAAAATACGGACGCGTTGCTTTTCCCGATCACGAAAATTTTACAGAACTTTCCGTGGTTTCACGGAATCTCTCCATAAATTAGCTGGTTAATTTTTCTGCACTTCCGGTTTAAAAAAGAGATTGTGAAAAATCTTCCACTATCGTTCTGCGGATGTTTAACTGTGCATAAACAGGGTGAAACAAAGCTTTAAGAAAGTTGGAGCGAGATTTGAACACGATTAAAAAGTTCAGGAGTTTTTTACTCTTGCCATTCTCTTTTTTAGTTTTTAGTAACGTTTAAGTGTTTTGAGTGTTGCTAATTTTTAAAAGTGGGTGATGCTACATTTTGATATTTCAAGAAATAGTTCCAAGTGCCGTGGATATTCTAATAGTTGCAAAAACGATAATTTTCTGGTTAACAGCGGCGAAAAAAGTTTTGCGTGGACTCGTTATTAATCGGTCTTGAAACCCAAAGCCGTATGAAATACATACGGAGACGTTCCGTAGTTCGTAACTACGGAGCTCAGCTCTATTTTTCATCGTTAAGGATTGCGCTTACGTAGATTGAATCGTCCATGAAAAAAATGTATGCAAGTATAGGCCATTCACGATTAATTCAAATTTTTTGAAGCCTTGCTAAAGTTATACAGTCAGGATATTCCTCCACATTATGCAAACAAAGCTTAAACAAGTATAGAAAATTACACCTCAGCGTAATAATATTTTGCATAAGAACTATTTCTTACCAAGTTTTACTAACACACTTATAATCTCCCTGTTTTTATTGATAATATAACAATATTATAATGCATTAATAAGTTATTAATAAAAGTTTGATTTAACCAAAAATTCGGTGCCTTCTTGTTAAGAGAATAATAAAACGTTTGTGATACATGACATGTTAAGGAAACAACCAAACACGTAATATATTGGGTAAATTTCCAAGGTTTGGATCATAAAGTGTGAAGAAACCGCACATTGACAATATACGGAAATGCAGAACAGCGGTGTCGCCAAATGGCAACCCGGAAATGCGTGCGCGTGGAATGTGCCGTTTCCCCCTGGGACCGGTGGTGTCTCGGGGTGCCGGGGAAAGGAAGCGGTACCCACCGAGCCAGGCGCACGTAACTTGGCGAAATAAAGACCGGGAGAGGGCGAAATTATTATTCAACAGCGGGTGAACTTTCCCAGCGGGAGTGGAATTCACACGCCGTGCCGGGAGCAGGGAACTCCTCGTGTGAATTGTCTCGGAGCTCGCGCTGCAGGAGAACGTGCGGGGGGAGGGAGACGAGGCGGAGGGAGTCGACCCTCAACCAGGCCCCTCCAACTCGAGCAAGGAAAACTAATTCTTCTTGAAGAAGCCCGAAGTCGCGGTTCCACAATCTTTCAGTATTCCAAGTTTAAAAATAAAGTAACATACAAGATAATATTCATCTTTCAACCCGTTACGTCACCGTGTCTACGATCGTCGGCTTGTTGCAATTGAGTGATACTTACGACCGGTACTGTACACAGCATGGCATCTGTGCCAAATACTGTTGAGAGTCTTCATTGTGGCCAATCGGATATGTGGAATTTTCTTCACCTCTTTGACATGAATGGTTAATGCCGATATCATTGAGCACGCAACACATTGTTCGCCGACTGCTGAACACAAGTACAGTTCACATAAAAAATTACGTGATTGCAACACTTGAACTCAGAAATTAATGTGTGATCGAACTGGTTAAGAGGGCGTCGGGCATACTAATTACTACTAATACGTGAGTTGCAGCTCAAAAGATTTTGAAAGCCAGAATAGAGAAACTTAGAAAGAGCAATCCTAGACAATGGTTTCTGCCAATTTTCTGAGCAAATATTATGCCATACAGATGCATTTATTTGGCGTAATAGCTCGTGCCGCAGTTACACGTAGTAAGTTTTGGCGGAGGAAAAGCTCGGTATTAATATATCACTATGCTATAGTATAAGTTCACGAAGTTAAAACAATTTTTTAGGTTTTACCTTTCTTCGTTTTTATATTTTTGCTCCCAGATAATTAATTAACAACTAAAGCCTTAATATATGTTCTACTCACTCTTAACCCTTCCAGACACTTCTTTAATTTACGTTTTCATAGTGTCGCAAACACATTTTCGTAATGCACGCTGTACTTACCGTAATTAGACGCAACGCTTGTTTCGTTGTCACAATAAAAAAGGTGTTGGCTTAACTTTCTGCTATAGCAATACGAACCAATCATAACGTAGAGTGGGCACTGAGCCCCTCAATACACATTACTGACCAGAAATAACATTTTTGTGCGTTATGCACACAATTGTCTACAGTGGCTCTGAATTAAACATTATAAAAATAGCAGTTGATCGCTATCCATTTTGCTCTTTCAATGTTGAAATAGGCATCATTTTCGTTCATATGCTTTAATTATTTCTCTGAAAGGACCACCACGTTGGTTCATGCATCTGTAATAATGTGTCCCGCTTATAGTTTGATTGCTATTCTTTTCAAATTAAGATTAGTTTATCATTCATGATTACGGTTTATATTTGTATCAGCAAAACCCAGGGCAGTCCAGAAATGAAAATAAGTACACGACGTCAACAAAGAGCATTCATCTACAAACATGAAAAGGTGACATATTCGGTTCGATGGGCGTCCTAACGTTGGTGATTCGGCGGAAAGTTACTTTGGCACACACATTCCTGCGATGACGTTCTCTTTCGATTGTTGAGGCGTAACTCTTTTCAGTCGCTAGCTTATCTATTTGCCGTCCTTGACAGACGAAATTGTTTCCAATCCATTTATTAAATGACTGAGAAAGGATGAAACTTCGATGCTACAGAAGCCCATAAATACCTGACTCACTATATACGTGGATGCCTAGTCTGATTAAACATAAATACGACCTTGATCACACGCTTTTTGCGGTTAACTTAAAATTTGTTACATGCAAAATATTAAATATCGTACACACATGCGCATAAAACAAGCAATGACAGAATTAAGCAAATTTATTGCATCAGATTTAAACATCACAGTTTTGAAACGATGCAAACAGTTGAAATGTTTTAAGTTGTCTTAATACAACTTTAATAAAAATATTTTTGGAATNCAGTTTTGAAACGATGCAAACAGTTGAAATGTTTTAAGTTGTCTTAATACAACTTTAATAAAAATATTTTTGGAATTATATTGCTTATAAGTTTCTTGGTTTTGTTATTAATTGCTTGTAACATGACGCGTACATTTGTAAACCGGCTAGTGGCCGAATATGTTGCGCATAAACCCAGAGTAGATATGTACACAGAGACGAAGGGGCATGACGGTTTCTTTTATGTAGGG